>CM076570.1:1626364130-1626571470 GCA_034641835.2 Pinus albicaulis
GCTTGGTCAATTTAGTGTGTCCTAAATTGCTGCATTTAATTGTCAATCCGGGAATCGTAAGCTGATGAAGTGCGGCGCACTATATGTGCAAGATAACCTCTTTCTTATCTTTTTGTCATTTATGGTCTTTCTAAGGTGAAATGGAAATTCTAAAGTGAAAAACAAGCTTGGTTATAATTGTTCAAGGAAGTGATATCCCCTATAATGATTTACCAATCTCGAAATTGTAAAAGCAAATTGAAATTACAATGACAAAAGAAAGTAAACTGCTGAAATGGAAAGTGCTGTTAATCTAATGATTCAAAACAAGAAACTAGTGAATATGAAAACTAAACTATTCTTGCTGCCAACTGAACACAAAAGAAACTACGTTTATGGAAATTCAAAATTGCAATGAAAGAAATCTAAATCAGATTACATCAATTCATTTTCTGACCCTTCATCATTAGACCAGCTATGACTTGCGGAAGTAATCATAAACAACTTGTGTAACTGATATTTAATTTGCAGAAAGTAAACTAATACTAAACCATACATACATGATTCAATCCGTCGCCATCAGTCCAGCTGTGGCTTTCGGAGGCAATTGAAGATGTCATACATGATTCAATATATCTAAGTTTGTGGAAAAGAAACTAATACTAAACTACACACTTCATCATGCAGCCCCTCACCATCAGTCCAGCTGTGGCTTTCGGAGGAAACTGAAGACGCTATGAGTAGCTTAATATATCTAATTTTGCAGAAAGGAAACTAATACTAAACTACACATCTCATCATGCAGCCCCTCACCATCAGTCCAGCTGTGGCTTTCGGAAGTAGCTGAAGACACTATGAGTAGCTTAATATGTCTAATTTTAACTACTGAATCAGATAAACAAAACTGAAGTGCACAAGAAAAAATTGAAGTTAAACAAAGACCGTGAAAGAAAACTAGCAGCAGAATAATATCAGTTTCATACCATTAGCAAAAATACTATGAAAATGCCCCGGGCTGTCTACCTAAAACCTGCACAAGAAAACTGATCAGTGATTTAACAATCATAAAAACATAAAAGACAGGAATGCAATGGAAATTACAGAAATGTATGAACAGAAATAAAACAACTATGAAATATGAACATGTAATGGGTTATGATACAATGACTGCTTAAAGAAATGAAATGAAAAATATATACATTAATACATAGAACCTCGGCTGAGCAGGGGCCCTCTACGCAGCTCTGGTATGATCTTCAAACACGAATTAAGTTATGAAACAGAGTTTTTCACATTAAAAAGAAAGTCATTACAGGCTGGTGGTATTACGGCTCAAGGCAGCGTAATCACCACATAACAGAGTACGCACATCAACTTAACAAATATATCAACTAACAACTATCAACTCACATTCACTAACTCTACGTGCGTATGCAAACGCTCTTTATAAAGCAATAAAATGTAACTGTCTCCTGAAGTTTATGATAGCAGCCAGCACGTAGACCACTAAGGCCATGGATTTAGGAGTATGGCCATGTTGGAAAACGGATCTATGGAAGGTGGGCGCTTAAATTCAACTCCAGAACTTTGCACAGATGTCAATTAACCTCCGTAAGCTTGGAAACGGCCGTATGGATGTTTCTATGCCATGAAACAGAGTCCAGCCGACATAGAACTCCACAGTTGACTTCCACGTGGATGGCTTTGACCGCGGCTTTCCTTGACGAATTTACTTGAACCAATAGGACACGAACTATGTCCTTGTCATTCCTAGCCTGCCCATGTGGCTCGTTTCCTTCGTTGACACCTGTAACATTGATTTCCACAAAATAGCTGCGGAAAGTTGCAGCGGCTGCGGAAAGTGACAAGTTTCCGCAGCTGCATGAACAAAATCTAAATCAAATAGAAAACACACAAACATAATTAAAAACCATGTTAGATACCCTTTTGCACATGATATTTGACAATTTTGGAGGTTTAGGTGAGTGAAAGAGATATGGAAAAGTGTATGAAAGAGAGACAAATTCGGGACTCAACATACCCCCACTGTGAAGGTGTTGCATGTCCTCATGCAACCAAAATTTTGACACTCTTTGTTCAATTCATGTGCCTTGATACTTCAGCCAACACATCTAACCCCCTTCTCTTCTTCTTTGGTACTGCCATCATTCTGGGTTTCTTCATGAGGCACCCGAATTTGATATTCACAAGTGCTCTGCTCAATTTTTGGCATTTCCTTTTTAGCTTCTTATTTTTCTTTTGCCAAATACCCAAATGTAACATAGTATTGTCATGGATAATCTTGTCTAGTTTGCCTTGCTCTTTGAGTGTTTCATTTTCATTTTTGATATGCCGATTCAAAAGCTCAAGCTCAAAAATCTCCTGTTTTAATGACTGAACCAAGTTATCCTGCAATGTAGGAGGCTGAATAGAAGAGGTGCTTGGACCTGTGGCTGCCTTCTCCAGGGATTCTATATAGTCATAGACCTCCCGCTGTTTGGGGTCTACTTCCGGTGTCTTTTTCATTGGACTGTCCTCAAAATGCTGCAAGGGAGAATTATGTTCAAAATTTGGCTGAGGAGAACTTTCATCAATATTTTGCTGAGAATAAGATGGAGTACGCTCATTGTCTGATTGGGAGTGAAAGGAGTCGGGTTCACTAACTGACTGAAATGGACTATGGTCAGTTGGAGACTGTTCAGATGTCTCTTCACCCAAATCAATGAAATGAGGACCTTTAATTTGTGTTTTTCTCAGTTTTCCCTTAAGCCTGCTGCTTCTCCTCACTTGCTGTGGTACATTACCCTTTTGTTCTTGTTTTCCTGTTTTTGCCTTTTTAGATAGAGATGATTGTTTTTGAAGAAAAGTTAATCTCTCAGATAGAATTTGGTGATCTTCTTCTTCAGAAGAAGAAGTTTTATGGACAGCCTCAACAATTTCTTTCCCTTTTGATATTATTGGCTTCTTAATTTTGATTTCCTTCTTCTTCCTTTTTACCAATCTCTCCTCTCTATCATTTTTCTTCATAGTAATAGTAGAAGTATCTTGGATTTCATCTACTTTTCTTTTCCTTCTACTTCTTTTTGCTGTGCTAGCTGCGGGAACTTCCTGTGTAGGAGCATCTTGGGTTTCAACATCCATTTTCTTTCTTCTACTCCTTCTAATTGGATTACCTTCAGGAATTTCCCGAGGTTCTTCAAAGAAGTTTCTTACTAAGAATTGTTCCCATGTATCTTTTCTTTCTTTTAGCTCCTTTTCAATCAAAATTTTTATAAGCCCATGATGATATAAATGAGGCTCTACATCTCCTAGGTGTTTTTGCACAGTCACAGCCATTTTCTTCAAGCTATTGAATAGGAAATAAGGAGGATTGAGAGTTTGGTTTTCAAGGAAATTCATCAATATCCTAGTATGATACATGTACATAGAGCCAAAGCGGCCTTCACATGTGATAAATTTCTGAACAATGAGTAATAAAGTGGCCCATTCATCTTTTATTGCATGCACTGGAATTCCTCTTTTGAAAACAATGATATCCATACCTTGATTTCGAAGGATTGTTCTCCATACCTCATCACTGATACTTTTGTTTTTGAACCACCGTTCCCCTTCCTGAAGAAGTTCTGTGGCTGCTGCTATTGATGCTTCATTAACCAAAAACTTGAGGTCTCCCACTTCTGCTTCCGAGCCATCAAATGATCTTGCAAACGCTTTGGTAACTTCTCCGTGGTAACCCCGGAATTTCTGAATAAAACGCAGCCATTTAGCTTTTCTCAACATCTCTTTTGCTTGTGGAAATCCCTCTATGAACTTCGGTCCTTCCGGCTCTGCCCTTAATAATTTTCCCATTTTACTTCTCCGTGCTTCACAGCTTGCCTCTGTGAGGGTTTTAAGCGGAAGTGGAACGATGGAATACACGGAGTCGAGCACAATGCTGTGGGGATGTTATCACAAAACGGAAATGAGCACCATACACAGAATGGAATAAGACTGTGGGTGAATATACGGGAATGAGAGTGAGTAAAAGGAACGGAATGGAGTGAAACAGGGAATGAGAATGAGTAGAGTGAGGTTTTGTAAACACGATAGAGAAACGACAAAGAGGTTAACAAAGCATAATGCATTCAGCCGCATTTTGAATTTTTGGTGGCTGTGTCATAAATATGAACACGTTTCAATCAATGATTATGGAGTTATGCGGCTTGTAAGAGTCCTTTGTCAACTCAAATACGTATCATTATCTTCAGTGGGCTATTTGAACATGAGTAAGAGTCGGAATTTCAATAATGAAGCCGTTTGTGAATAAATGCAAGAGGATAACATAGAGATCGTGGAGGGTTACGGACTGTCAATAGAATCAGTGCGCGTTATGGGTAGAGCTCATAGTTTAAAATTACATAAAAATGTGTCTTTTATACTATTTGAAATAAACTTTATTCATACCTTTGGAATCCTTGCTCTTGCCCTTGGTCTTCAACTGATTGATCTTCATTAGTGTCTTGAATGTCCCATTGATCCTCTCCCGCATTTTATTTCATGATTTTATGAAAACAACAACTAACTGTACATTCTTTTTGAAAACAGAGTAGTAGCAGCTGCGGAATCTGCTTCTGGCTGCGGAAACTGGAGTCAGCTGCGGAAACAGATGTCAGCTGCGGAAACTGACACAGCTTATTACTTGGCTGAAATAGAAATGAACAAATGACAAATGACCAGATGGAAATGGTCATAAAAAGATTTTTATTGATGGAATGGATGAGATGAAGTGGAATGAAGTGAAATGAAATGAAATGAAATGAAATGAAGTGAAATGAAATGGAGTGGGTGGTGAGATAAAATGAAATAAAAGACAGAATTTTTTGGAAAATATAGAGTGTCAGGTGTCCCTGATTTTCACCCCATATTTTCTGTATAAGACTGCCAATCGATGATTGGTTTTCAGGCTTATACCATTTTTTTTTCTCTTTTTTTTTTTTTTAACTTGAAAAACAAAAACTAGCTTGGTAGAGAAGAAGGATTCTTCTGTACCAGCCTGATTGCAGAACTTTCTTGAAACAACTTGACAAAATCCTCTTTAGAGAGTGGCTTATGATAAACTTTCAATCTATGGCCATTCATTAAAAGAGGAGTTTGAAACTCATCAATGGTCTTGATTCTTACAGCTCCATTGTTAAAGATCTTGTCAATCTCATATGGCCCAAGCCAATGAGTCTGAAATTTCCCTTGAAAGTCTTTAAACTTGGAGTCAAATAACAATGCCCAATCTCCTTCTTGAAACTTCTTCTCTTTGATATATTTGTCATGCCACTTAGTTCTTTGATATTGAACTAGATCGGTTCTTAGAATTGCTTCTTGTCCGATCTCATCTAGCTCATTCAATTGCTCCATTCTATGCTTTTGAGCTTCTGATAAGTCCATTCCCAACTGAACTGCTATCTTGAAGGTCTTGACTTGGAACTCAATTGGGAACAAGACTTCTTTCCCATAAACAAGTTCATAGGGAGAATGTCCTGTTGTATTCCTCCATGTAGTTCTGTAGGCCCACAAGGCTTCTGGAAGCCTTTCCGCCCAATCTCTTCTATGTAGATGAACAGTTTTGGTGATGATACTTTCAAGAACTTTGTTTGTGGACTCCACTTGACCATTTGCTTGTGGATGGTAAGGAGTAGATCTTCTGTGCTTGATTTTGTATTCTTCCATCAACTTCTCCACCAAATTGGATGTGAATTGGCTCCCCTGATCTGTCACAATTTCTCTTTGAACACCAAAGCGAGTAAAAATATCCTCATAAAGAAAATGAACAACTGAATTTTCAGTAGCAGATACTAATGCTTTGGCTTCTACCCATTTAGTAACATAATCAGTACAAACCAATATATACTTTTTTTTCTTGGATGGTGGATTAATAGGTCCAATGAAATCTAAAGCCCACTTTTCAAAGGGTTCAATGAGTACCTGTGTTTGCAGTGGCATTTCATTTGAAAGGGTAGGTTTCCCTACTCTTTGGCAGCTATCACACCTTTTGACATATTGTTTTGCATCTTTGAAGAGAGAAGGCTAATAATATCCCAAGGAAAGGATTTTATAGGCCGTCCTTTTGTCCGCAAAGTGTCCGCCGCATGGTTCATCATGACATGCCTTAAGAATATCAGGCATTTCATCTTCCCTGACACATCTTCTGATCACAAGATCTCGCCCTGTTTTAAACAATTCGTTAGAAATCCATGAATATTTTGAACTCTCCTGAATAATCTTTCGTTTTTCTCTTGGAAATAAATGTGAAGGTAGTTTCCCCGTAACCAAATAGTTAGCAATATCTGCATACCAAGGGGTCTTAATAGTTACTGCAAACAAATATTCATCAGGAAACTTATCTTCTACAGGAGAATCTTCTTTAGTATTCTGAATCCTAGACAAGAAATCAGCTACCGTATTCTGTTTTCCTGGTCTATCCAACACAGTAATATTGAATTCTTGCAAAAGTAAAAGCCATCTTGTCACTCTGCCATTAGTAACAGGTTTGTTCATTAAATATCTAATTGCAGAATGGTCCGTATGAATAAAAGTTTCATAGCCTGTTATGTAATGTCTAAACTTATTAATTGCATGAACAACAGCTAAGAACTCTTTTTCAGTCACAGTATAATTCAACTCTATGGGAGTCAAATTTTTACTGGTGTAATAAATGGCATAAGGAATTAAATCTTTTTGACCCAACACAGCTCCAAGAGCTGTATCTGAAGCATCTGTAGAAATATGGAAAGGAAGTTTCCAATTTGGTCCTCTCAAGATAGGTGTTTCAGATATTCTTGTTTTCAAAGTTTCAAAAGCTGATTGACAATCAGGATCCCATTTAAATTCACAGTCTTTTGTAAGCAACTTGAAGAGTGGAGATGCTATTTTAGTGAAGTTTTCTATAAATCTTCTATAGTAACTAGTAAATCCTAGAAAACTTCTAACATCTCTTTGAAAATTTGGAATAGGTAACTTGGAGATGACTTCAACTTTTGATCTATCAACCTTAATCCCATCTCCTGAAATATGATGCCCCAAAACAATCCCTTCAGTAAACATCATAAAGCATTTTTCATGGCTGAATGAAAGGTTTGTTTCTTTACATCTTATAAGAACTTTTTCCAAATTTTCTAATGCCTCTTCAAATGAATTACCATAAACTGTGAAATCATCCATATAAACCTCTACACAATCATGGATTAGATCAGAAAAAATTCCTAGTACTGCTCTTTGGAATGTTGCAGGTGCATTACATAACCCAAAAGGAAGCACTCGGTAGGCAAAAGTTCCCTATGGACAAGTAAATGTGGTCTTATCTTGATCTTCAGGTGCTACCTGAATTTGATTATAGCCACTAAAACCATCCAAAAATGAAAAGTACTTTTTACCTGCTAATGTATCTAATACCTGATCAATAAAAGGCAAAGGAAAGTGATCCTTCAAATTTGCTTTGTTCAACTCCATGTAATCAATGCATACTCTCCATTTACCATTCTTTTTAGGTACTATAACCAAAGGAGAAACCCATCGGCTATCTGAAATTGGATAAATGAAGTTTACATTGAGAAGTTTTTTGAGCTCTTCTTTCACTATCTCCCTAAGATTTGGATTCATCCTTCTTTGAGGTTGTCTGATTGGTCTACTGTTTTCCTCAATATAGATATGATGGATGCAAGTCTTAGGATCAGTACCCTTCATGTCCGTATACTCCCATGCAAATGCAGTAGAATGTTTTTGCAAGATTCTGGTTAGTTCTTCTTGTTGTGACTTCTCCAGATGTTTGTTGATATTCAATGTCTTTTCTGGAAAAATCTCAATAGCAGAATTACCAAATTCTTCCATAGAGTAAAGAGACATTTGTCTCGATGATAAATATTCTATGTCAGATTCCAACTGAAATTGTGTGGGGTCATATTCTGAAGTTATCTCAAAATTTTCTAATGTGTTCAGAATTTGACTATCCTCACTAATTTCAGAAATGGTAAAGACAAGTTGTATAGTGTTCTCATCATCAACCCATTCATTGTCTCCTATTTCTGTAATTGCTCTTGCAGGAGGATACAAATTGAATTTCTTTGTCGAATTACCATTAGAAATGTACATGTCTCCAGATCTACAACTAATAAAAGCATCAGCTGTGGCCAACCAAGGTCTTCCTAAGATAATTGGATGTCCTCCTAGATTGCTTTTGGGAGTCAAAATCATAAAGTCTACTGGATATTCCCAAGAATCTAAGGAGACTGAAATATCTTCTAATACACCATCCGGTTTAATAACCGATCGATCTGCAAGTTGCAATAAAGTAGGTGTAAAAAGAAGGTTAGGAAGTTTTAACTGTTCCATAGTCTGTCTACTCATAATGTTGATAGCAGCCCCTAAGTCAATCAATGTGTTTGGAATTTCTATCCCATTTATATGTGTCTTGACAATTGGACTTCCAGGATCTACATACTTCCGCATGGCAATTTTTCCCATCATAATGTCTGCAATCTTTCCTACCAGGTGGATTCTTCTTGTGTCCTTTAGCTTTCTTCCTGGTCTTTTGAAACTCAACTCCTTTATGGTTTTTGCTAGAATAGGAATTTCTCGAATGGCTTGTAGCAATGGAATCTCGATACAAACATTCTTCAATTCATCTAGAAAGTCATAGTTAGGCAACAAAATTTGTTTTTCCACCCCCTTATCAATTTGTAGTCTTTCCGGAAAAGGAGGTGTAGATGAAAATACAGGTTGCTCAACTATAGGAGTTGTGGATGCTAGCTTTTCTTTTTCTTTTTGAATTTTTGAATTTTGAAGAGATTCTTCCTCAGAACCCTTATTGACTTGAAGAGAGTCCTCCTCAGAGGTATCTTGCTCTCGAATATCTATAGAAGGTTTTTCTAAAACTCTACCAGATCTGAGTTGTACATCGTTGAGAGGAACAATCATATAGGTAGGAAATTGTTGTCCTTCTACCATATAAGTAGTTTGAGGATTCTTATTGTTAGGATTTGGTAATGGCTGAGCTGGAAGTTGATTTGTCTTCTGTTGGTATGGGAGCATGAGTTGAGGATTTGTATTTTGTTGAGAAGGTTGATGTTGTGGAAATGGCAATGAAAGTTGTTGTGGATTTTGGCTTGGAAAATGTGGAGCTTGTTGGTTTTGAAAAGATGGAGGATATTGATAAAATTGAGCAAATCTCCCATAAGGATTTTGCATTCCTTGTACCCATGGCTGATATGAGTTTTGATGTTGGGGCCAAGGTTGTTGCCAAGGAGTCCAATTTGGTGGGGTTTGAAGATTCATAGGGTTATTAAACCCTTGAGATTGTTGTCCCCGCCAAGGTCTCCTTGCGACAAAACAGAGAGATTCTATTGAATTTGGATCTTCTTGAAAAACAGCTTTGAGTCCAGGGATTGAAGGACAATCCTTGATTTCATGATTTTCTGAGCAAATCATACATGTTTCTACAACTTTTGCATCCAAGGGACATTCCCTTAAAGCATGTTTCTTTCTACATTTCTGACAAAAGATGGCTAAAGCATCTGTTTCTGCTTTCTGCTTGTTTTGGATTTTAAGGGTGTCTAGTTGTTCACTAAGACCCCCTAAGATATCAGTTTTAAACTCATCAAGCATATTACCAATCTATGCCCTACTTACTGATCCAGTTGCAGATTTGTTAGCCCTAATAAGAGAAGAATCCCTAGGCCCTTTTCCAGTTTTAGATCTTCCTCTTGAGAATTGGATACATAGTTCTGTTATATCATGAAATGGGAGTTGAGAAATGTCTCCTTTACCCATCATGTTTAAAATGTCTATCCATTCATCTCTAATGGCTTTTAATAGGAGGGATTTCAAGGTTTCATTATCTAAGTTGTTCATCTTTGCTCTTTTCAAGTTGTATTGAAATCTTTCAATTAAGTCTTCCAAATTTTCATCTTCTTTTTGCATCATTTTGAATACCTCATCCTTATGATTGGTGGGCATACAATAGTCCAAGTATCTATCCAAAAATTTTTGTTTCATATCATTCCAAGTCCTGATAGATTGAGTGGCTAATCCCATGAACCACTTCAAAGCAGATCCCTTCAATGTTGAAGGAAACAGTTTGAGTTTTTGAGAATCTTCCATATAGTCATAAGTTCGGCACACTACTTCAAACTCAAACAGAAATGTTTCAGGATCCTCACTTCGTAATCCATAAAAGTTAGGGAGAACAGATGGTGAAATATTTTTCATCGTTGCATGAGTTTCCTCATCAACTATAGGGAATCCAAGAAAATCGTCCCTATTTCTACCATTATTTCCTTCACCATTGTTATCTTCATTATCTCCTCCTCCTCTACCTCCACCTCTATTTATTACTTCTTCTGCCATGATAGCTTCTTTAGAGTCCTTATAGTCCTCTAGTTCTTCTATCAAGGAAGGATGAGAGAAAGTTTCTTTGTTTTCTAAGTAGGCTTTAGTAGGTGGTGTAGGAGAATCCTCTAATTCAACTGTTCTTTGGCTTCCAAAAATCTTAAGGCTAGGGGTAGATGATGGTGAATCTGGTCTATGCCTTGAAGAAGATGGAGTTGTAAAAATCGAACTCTTGGCTTTAGCTATAAACCTTCCCCTAGAATCTCTCGCTCTATGCATGTCATTTTTTATATTTTTTAATAAAAGTTGGGCTAATAATTCTCTTTCTGATCTTCCAGATCACACTAGGTGCAAGAAGAGAGCATACTTAAGAAATTACTAAACCAATAACTCTCTTTTCTGATCCTCCGGATCACACTAGGTGCAAGAGGAGAGCATACTTCAAGAAGTTATCAAGTTTTCCCTTCTTTTATGATTTTATGTGTTTTTTTTTAAGAAATTGGCTACCTAGTTACACTTCCCCGGCAACGGCGCCAAAATGTTTGGTCAATTTAGTGTGTCCTAAATTGCTGCATTTAATTGTCAATCCGGGAATCGTAAGTTGATGAAGTGCGGCGCACTATATGTGCAAGATAACCTCTTTCTTAACTTTTTGTCGTTTTTGGTCTTTCTAAGGTGAAATGGAAATTCTAAAGTGAAAAGCAAGCTTGGTTATATTTGTTCAAGGAAGTGATATCCCCTATAATGATTTACCAATCTCGAAATTTTAAAAGCAAATTGAAATTACAATGACAAAAGAAAGTAAACTGCTGAAATGGAAAGTGCTGTTAATCTAATGAATCAAAACAAGAAACTAGTGAATATGAAAACTAAACTATTCTTGTTGCCAACTGAACACAAAAGAAACTACGCTTATGGAAATTCAAAATTGCAATGAAAGAAATCTAAATCAGATTACATCAATTCATTTTCCGACCCTTCATCATTAGACCAGCTATGACTTGCGGAAGTAATCATAAACAACTTGTGTAACTGATATTTAATTTGCAGAAAGTAAACTAATACTAAACCATACACACATGATTCAATCCCTCGCCATCAGTTCAGCTGTGGCTTTCGGAGGCAATTGAAGATGTCATACATGATTCAATATATCTAAGTTTGCGGAAAAGAAACTAATACTAAACTACACACTTCATCATGCAGCCCCTCACCATCAGTCCAGCTGTGGCTTTCGGAGGAAACTGAAGACGCTATGAGTAGCTTAATATATCTAATTTTGCAGAAAGGAAACTAATACTAAACTACACATCTCATCATGCAGCCCCTCACCATCAGTCCAGCTGTGGCTTTCGGAGGTAGCTGAAGACACTATGAGTAGCTTAATATGTCTAATTTTAACTACCGAATCAGATAAACAAAACTGAAGTGCACAAAACAAAACTGAAGTTAAACAAAGACTGTGAAAGAAAACTAGCAGCAGAATAATATCAGTTTCATATCATTAGCAAAAATACTATGAAAATGCCCCGGGCTGTCTACCTAAAACCTGCACAAGAAAACTGATCAGTATTTTAAAAATCATAAAAACATAAAAGACAGGAATGCAATGGAAATTACAGAAATGTATGAACAGAAATAAAACAACTATGAAATATGAACATGTAATGGGTTATGATACAATGATTACTTAAAGAAATGAAATGAAAAATATATACATTAATACACAAAACCTCGGCTGAGCAGGGGCCCTCTACGCAGCTCTGGTATGATCTTCAAACACGAATTAAGTTATGAAACAGAGTTTTTCATATTAAAAAGAAAGTCATTACAGGCTGGTGGTATTACGGCTCAAGGCAGCGTAATCACCACATAACAGAGTACGCACATCAACTTAACAGATATATCAACTAACAACTATCAACTCACATTCACTAACTCTACGTGCGTATGCAAACGCTCTTTATAAAGCAATAAAATGTAACTGTCTCCTGAAGTTTATGATAGCAGCCATCACGTAGACCACTAAGGCCACGGATTTAGGAGTATGGCCATGTTGGAAAACGGATCTATGGAAGGTGGGCGCTTAAATTCAACTCCAGAACTTTGCACAGATGTCAATTAACCTCCGCAAGCTTGGAAACGGCCGTATGGATGTTTCTATGCCACGAAACAGTGTCCAGCCGACATAGAACTCCACAGTTGACTTCCACGTGGATGGCTTTGACCGCGGCTTTCCTTGACGAATTTACTTGAACCAATAGGACACGAACCATGTCCTTGTCATTCAGCCTCGCCCATGTGGCTCAAGCCTCCTTCGTTGACACCTGTAACATTGATTTCCACAAAATAGCTGCGGAAAGTTGCAGCGGCTGCGGAAAGTGACAAGTTTCCGCAGCTGCATGAACAAAATCTAAATCAAATAGAAAACACACAAACATAATTAAAAACCATGTTAGATACCCTTTTGCACATGATATTGACAATTTTGGAGGTTTAGGTGAGTGAAAGAGATATGGAAAAGTGTATGAAAAAGAGACAACGGACTCACAATACTTTCATGCAAGGAGGACCTTGCTAGAGAGTTCGAGATGAAGGACTTGGGCCTCCTTCATTATTTCCTGGGATTCGAGATTTGGCAGCGCAGTGGAGGACTATTTGTTTCTCAGGGCAAGTATGCTCGGGAGATTCTGGAGAGGTTCAACATGCAAGGCTGCAAGCCTGTTGACACTCCTCTTCCTGGAGGTTGGAGGAAGGAGGATGCTACTTCAGCGGAGGTAGTGGATGCCACTGTTTATCGACAGTTGGTGGGGTCGCTTATGTATCTGGTCAATACACGACCCGATATATGCTATGCTGTTAACCACCTTTCGCAAGCTATGGTTAAGCCTACCAAGCTCTTCTGGAAGGCAGGCAAGCATGTATTGCGTTATCTTAGTGGCACATCGGGATATGGTCTGTGGTACAGACAGGAGGATGAGGTGAGGCTTTCTGGCTTCACGGATGCAGATTGGGCAGGGAGCCCAACGGACCGGAAGAGCACATCTGGAGGTATCTTCAGCATTGGATCGACAGCAGTTTCCTGGTACAGCAGGAAACAGAGATCCGTGGCACTCAGTTCAGCAGAGGTCGAGTACATGGCAGCTAGCTTGGCTGCATGCGAGGCTATTTGGATGAGGAAGATCCTCGTCGGATTGTTCGGGTCGCACTTGGAGCCTACTGTGATTTATTGTGATAACCAGAGTTGCATTAAACTCTCGGCTAATCCATTAAATCATGATGCTTTCATATGTTCCCACGGAGGATCGGGATGCCGACATCCTGACGAAGGCGCTCACCAGGAGCAAGTTCGAATTCCACAGAGGCAGGATAGGGGTTGCAGATAATCCATATCTTGCTGAGAGGGAGTGTTGAAAATACAGCAAGATGATGGAGCTTAGTGAAATGAAGTCGCCTTCACTAAGTGGGCCCGCAGGCAAATTCTGGCGCAAAATCTATTTTTAGACTATGTCTATTTTTAGACATATGGAGCATGGTTCGGGGATTGCAGTATGTTATTCTTGGAGTATTGGTCATGTTGGTAAAAATATATGGGACTCTATTTTTTGGACCTATAGGTCGAAGTCTATTTTTAGACTGCCTCTCCTTAAAATAGGGAAGTCAAATATTATTTACCCTTAATAATATTTGGACTATAAACTACAGTTTACTCTCTTGGAGCACTTCAGTTCGAGCTACAGAAGTGGCTCATGCATCTGACAGAGGAATCATGTGGTTCCCAAGGGTTTGATGGCATCATGCATGGTTGACTTTAGTTAGGACTTCAGTGGCAGAAGTTTGGAGGAGTTAATGAGATAGATAGTGGAGTTGTGTTCTGTTTATTTTAGTTGAACTGATTGAGATTAGTTTAACTAGCTAATCAATTAGTTATGAGTGGAGTGAATTAAATATTATTTAATTCATTAATTAGTAACCCATTATTCAACTCAAGAACACATCAGTTCACTACAGTGCATGATCAGTTCAGTGGAGACCAGTGAAAGAGGTAGATGAAAGGGTGGAGTTAGCTATTAGTGGCGACATCAGTTGTGCATGAGATTTGCACCACACTTGGAGGAATTTCCCATGATGATTATGCTGTCAAGCCAAGGAGATTCGAACCTTGGATCTCTATATAGACAGGCCTGGATTGCGCAATAGAGGCAAGGCAATTGGCGGTGAGTTTTGAACCGGTAACCTGTTCAAAACTGAGCTAGTTTGTGTGTAACTTCATGAGATAGTACTGAGTACTTGTGAGGAGTATTGTACTGAGTTTGTTACATGATTTCTCCATTATAATATACACAATATCTGCGGGGTTTTCAGCTATAAGCTTTCCCCATACATACTGTGTTAATGTGTATGATGAATTGATGTGCTATCGCTTGTTTTATTTCCGCATGTTTGATGATCTGAGTGGAAGAGATTATGTGTTGCATATAAATTCGAATTGTATGTGATCAGGATAGTCTCGGTAGATAATTAATAATTATTCAACAAATTTCTACACATATCGCAAAATTTTTGTGCCAGAGGTTTAATGCCCAAAATTTTTGCGAAATGGGCAGTATTGGGAGGGACACGCATTAGATGCTGTATGGAATCGCATTTTTTCTTTCAATACCGCCTCCCCTCATTTTATTTTGTGAAAACCGCTGCTGGTTTTCTGCTATACCGCTCCTCCCTCCGCAATGTAACTCTCGATTCGATCCTAGTGGTCGATCTCTGAAGATCGGACGGTTCTGATTTAATCTCGCCCCCATTTTATTTTCCACCTAACTTGCTCCCAAACATTTGCATTTTTAATCTCAGCCATTGATATCTGAGATCGAACGGCCCACATTATATTGCGACCCCAATTCGTTTGCCTTCATCCATTTTCCCAAACTATTTCATCGGACGATCTCCACCATTGATTATCCTAATCCAACGGTTCCTGTTCACTGTCGCGCCCAAACTCCATTTTCACCTGGTTAGATGTTCTTCTAGGGTTTTCCTCCCTTTTTCCATTGCATCGAAGTTCTTCCTCACTGCTCCTCTACCTCACGAGACTCTAAAGCAGTCTATACCACATCCGCAGGTTTTCTTAACGGTTTGTTGTGTTTTTTGCAGGATTTAATGGTGGTTGTTCTGTGTTTTTCCACAGTCGCAGACAAGTGACAAAAAGGCTCAGAGTGACGATTCTATGCCTTAATCCAACGAAGAGAAGGAGCTGCGGGTTTTGAAATCAAAATTTTAGATCATCTAAATCACGATCCAGGGTTTAATAGAAGCCCTCCAATAGCAGAAAGCCACCTGTATAAACAAAGAACAAAAAAGTGTATCAGAGTGAAGAAGTTAAGGTTAAAGGGTTATTAAAAGCCATTATTGAAGATCAGAGTTTTAATCCACTACATAAAGAGATAAAGACAGTGTTAAAGAAAAAAAAACTTGAAGAAGAAGATCAAGGCTAATTAAGCCTAAAACACAGACCAAAAGTAGATTAAAAGTGTTTTAAGGAAAAGCAAAAAAAAATATCAGTAAAGAGGCCTCCACTGCCACATCAGAGGCCAAAATTATCCTTTCAGCTACCAAAGTGCCACCTGCAGCCTCAATAAATCAAAAGAAGGCATAGTTATTGCCTAGTCAGTGATATTTTGTTTAAAGACATCCAGAGTTATTGCCAACCTGCCTAAAGAGTTTTAAAGTCAAAAAAATCTGCCAAGTAGTTTAATACTTAATGAAAACCAACTAATACAGAGGAAATATTAGAAAACTTCTCTATTGAGCCTCTCAAAGATAGAGAAGCATTAACTTGTATTAATTGAACCTAGAGACCTTTTCTTTCATCCCACCTCCTCTTTCTTCTATAAATACTTCTGAAGAAGATGAGATGTTGTTGTTTTTTGGACTCTGATGTAATACTTGCTGCTCGAAACCTTCTGCATGTAAATAGTTCTCAGAGGCTGTTGAAGCTCTATTTGTAATCAAAGAAGTTAGGCTGAGAAAAGAAGTTGTTGCTATACTGAAACATTGGTCTTGAAGTATGTAACTGGATTGACATAAATACACAAGCTGATTCATGGGATCCTGGTCTATACCATTGGTGATGTGCCTCTCATTGTACTTGTTTTTCTTCTTATGTTTTCCACAAAATTGTTCATTTTTCTCTGATAAAGAACAACAAATATAGAGCTAGGATTTACTCTTAAAAGTACCCTACTTTCACTGATAAGCTTTATCTTTATGTTTTCCTCCAATTGTGTGTTTAAGAATGATTCAATACAGTCCAAATAGTCAAGGAATGTTGGTCAGCCCATGTCTTAATGTCTTTTTATTGTTTGGAAAGTTGATAAATTCTTGTTGAAATTATTGGCTTTTTCCACTTTCACAACACTCTTAATGTTCCATTCCATCATTTAATCTAAAGGATCTTTTGATATAGATGACTTGCCCCATGGACCACTCTTGATAACTTTTGTACAATTAAAACCTTTTATGACTCCATAGCCCAATGGATTAAGTGCTGTTTCATACCCATCCTATCAGCTGAACCTTGTTTTGATTTTTCACATCTTTACCCCTTTGAAACCCTTTCATTTTCAGGGCTTTCCACTCAATTAAATATCATACCCGACCAACCAAACAAACAACAAACCTTGTTCTTCATAACTAGCCTAATATCATATTAAAACCTTAAAAGATAAATAAATCTTTGCACTTGTAGAGAGATCCCTCTCTGGATTCAGGAGGGCTAGATCCTGGAATCCCAAAGTGGTTCACATGTTGGCTCTGCAGCATTTTTATTTTCCAATCTTACAAACTACAGAGACCTAACATTCTGGCGACTCCGCTGGGGAGTTCTGAGTAAAATCCTTAAAACAAAACACTCAGTATTCGGTGCAGTATAAGTAGATTTCTTCAAGCACTACCAAGCAAATGGTGATCATGATAGGACTTATTTGAATAAGTGACAAACTAAGTAACCCTTAGGATTCTCATAGAGCCTTATCAAACCTTGAAGGAATCAGCTAGCTAAGCCATAAGAGTAAAATCTCTTTGTCTCATCACCGTAGCTAAGTGTTGAAACACATTTAGGACACTCTCATAACCTATAGGACTAAAAAAACTCATAAAACCCAAAAATATTTCAGATTGGTGTTCAAATCAATAAATGGTGGTGGACCATAAAACATTTTACCTCCAAAAGAGCTAAAAATTTCCACCTGGTGACTTCACTGGCCTCCAGTAGGCCTAATATCCCTCCAGTCTTTGTAGATCCCTTTGGGAATGCATTGAGCAAACCAAATCATACTATTGGTGGATAGCAAAGTTTAAATCATCCACCTGGTGACTCCACAACTCTTAAAAGACCAAATGAATCCACTAGTAGAAGACTCTGAACTAGTTGAAAAGATACAGTGACTTCTTTTCTAATTTACAAACATGGATTTAGATATAGACCCAGAAGCCAAACTAATGGTCATGATGGAAAAAATGATGTACATGCTTGGTAAGAGAATGGATAGGTATGAAGCTAATTTAAATATTTCTGATCCAGACCAACCTATGCCTTTCCCTGAGCAAACACAAGCTCAACCACCACAAGACCTAGATGATGAGCAAGACATGTATGATGAGCAAGAATATAGAGAAAACAATGAAGAAAGTTGTCAAGAAAGTTTTGACAGCATACCTCTATCTTTTATAGCACTGTTAAGGGAATTTCATGACGAAATTATAAATGCAAATAGTGAGCAATGCTTTGAGGAAACAAGTAGTCATTTGGAAAACACAGAACCTGAAATAGACGAAAAACCAACTCATATGGGAACTCTCCCTCTATGTTATAACTCATTTCAGATTTTAAGAGGAGAGTGGCATCCTGATAATGTAGAAGAAACAACTCATGAACCTTGTATTCAATTGATCATCATAATAATCATGAGGAATTGTTTGAAAAAGAAGTAGATCAGGAAATAGTAGAAAATCCTCAAGTTTTCCATTCAAGCACAAGTCTTGATTCACTAGAAGAGGCTCAAGAAGATATCCAACCTCAAAACTAGTTAACACAAGAGAATGAAGTTTGTTTCATTTATCTCCATGCGGAAAGAGAGATCTCTCCTTTAAAAGAAGAAGAAATTGATCAAATACTAAACAAGCAGCTACCCTCCAAACCTTCATTTGAACAAGACAATCATCAACATAGTGCCTACTCCATAGAACAACCCAATGGCACTCAAGACAAAGAGGATAGTAAGGAAATTAATGATAAAACTAAAACTAGTACTTTTTGGAGAATGAGCTTTAATGGGTCATATACTAAAACCAGTGCAGGTGCAGAAATATGGCTTTATAATACAGAAAACAGTTATTCTAAAGCCTATTCATATAAATTGAATTTTCAATGCACAAATAACATCGTAGAGTATGAGGCACTCATTTTAGGGCTGCAATTATTGAATAAATTAGGAGCCTATAGGATAACAGTTCATGGAGATGCAGAATTGGTAATTAGGCAAGTGAACGAAGAATGCATGGTTAAACATCCCAGAATTAGAGCCTATAAGGATGATGCCATGGATTTGTTAAAATATTTCAAAGAATTCCAACTTACCCTTGTTCCTAAAGACCAAAACAGTTTTTCCAGTGGATTAGCCCTTATTGCTAGTACATGTCTGAGACCTTGGGAAAGCAAACAATATACAGTTCAAGAAAAATTCAGACCAGCTGTCCCAAACAATAAAAGGTACTGGAAAGTCTTTGGGGAAGAAAAACAAATACTAGATTGTCCTGCTGAGGACATACCATATTTTCAAGAGAATTCTTCTCCCATTACCAATATCAATTTGTCATCCAAAGAAACTGAATTCACGAAAGAAACAAGCATAGATTTAGAGAAAGAATAAATTTCACTGCTTGTTGATTTGCAAGTAAAAGATGATGATGATTCCAAGGAACATACTAAAGGGGTAGTCCTCAAAGCTGATATCTTAGAGGCAAACAATCTACCAGTCATGGAGGGCCAAAAAGAAGAGAATTCTCATCTGTTCTTTGTTGATCCTATGGAAGAGTGTGTGGAGGCCCCAGTTAGCTCAATTTCTCAAACATGGAACCTTTGCAGGAGCCAAAGACATAAAATGTTGTCACCTCCTGTGACAACCTTGATTTTAAAGATTAAGATTCAATATGTACTGTGGTTACCTTTGACTAGTAGCCAGTTTCTCTATTCCCTTTTGTCACTACTAAACTGGCTACATTGGCATTATTGTACCATATAAAGAAACAGAGATTTTCAAGTTAGATTAGGTTAGATAGGAATGTTAATAAAGCTCAGCCTTTGAGCATTTAGTTAGTTGTTGATTTTTGCTTTGAAAGAAAAAATGAAAAATTACAAAAAACAATAAAAATAGAAAAGAGGGAAGAATGAAAACAAAAAGGTACAGCCCCATACCACAAAAGAGAGACAAAATATAAAAGTGTGCAAGCTCAAATGCCGCTCCTAAAAACACACTTCTAGTTAGTCATACAACCTAATCATGACTAATTAGCTTTTCAATTTTCTGCTGATAGGTTAGTGAATCAGATTTGTCAAATAGCACAATCTTGGCTTATTAGTAAGGTAGATTAGGATAGAGAAAAAAATGGTTCTAAAAAGCTCAAAACCTGAACCAAAGAGAAAGAGAAAACAACTCAAACAAGATCAAAACCGGAGCTGAAGAATAAATGAAGGATCTTTTTGAATTTTCAGATCTTGACCCTTCACTGTTTTGTTTTAAATTTTCTACAAATTTTAGTCTATGTGCAGCTTGTTTTTATGCCATAGATCACAGCAAATTAGACTGCTTAATCCTGGCTTGGTTTCTTTTTAAATTTCTGTTTTAGAAAATAGAGAATAAAAGTCTGCCAGACAGTCTAATCCTGACAGATAGTAGTTAGGTAGAGAATTTATGAACTCAACTGTTTAAACTGAGTTCATGGAGAAATAAGAATAGACTTTGACTAGTTTTATGTTTTTTCAAAAGAATAAAATGTTGATGAAGAGAGTTTGCTAGTCTAAATGCACTCTGAAAGAAGAAAAAATGTAAGGAAGTAGGTTGTGTAGGTAGTTGTTTGGAAAATACTTTTTTGCTGATATATCAAGTTCTAAGTCATTTTTGTTAGCAACTGATGAAAAGATTATCAAAGTGGAAGGCACTGATCAGCTTCTAGAGAAAATTGTCTGAAGTTCTTGACACCTTCAAGAAGATGCCATCCCCATGTGGAGCCACTGTTAGCCACCTATAAAATTTGTCATATCAAATGGTGGCTAAATCTCTTTTAGCCTTTAAGAAACAATTCATGTCCAAATTGTTAGTTCTTCAAGTCTTCTGAATATCTTTACCCTTTGAGTTAATCTTCACTACTGTTTCACTATTAATCCTAAAGAACCTATTGTTTGCCAAGAGAAAGACTGCTTAAAACCCCATTTTCCCATCATTTCACTTCTCTTCTCACTCACAAAGAATTCCATTTTTACCCTCATTCCCTCCATAAAAATCCCTCTATAAAACCTTCATTTTGACCTCTAAATCATCAAAAACCCCCCTTAAAACCTTATATCTCCCCTTTATTTGGTTTTAAATCCCCTTCTTTCATCTATCGGAACCCTCATTTTGGCTTAAAAATCCCTGTTTTTGGCCTTAAAAACACTCTTTTTACATTATATAGGTCTTAATCCCCCGAGGGCTTATTTCCTTTATCCCTTCCATTTCATACGACCTAAAGCCCCGCATTCGGGCGCCAAAGGCCTAAAACCCTTTCTGAAACCCCAACTTTCCTTTGTTTTTTCATTTCCCCGACGTTTTTATTTAAATGAATATAGACCGTTGATCTGCACAGATCAACGACCATTGGGATTTCTATTATCTTCCCATCCATTTATCCTCCGCATCCCTGTTTAAATCTTCACCACCCGATTTAATAGATCTAATGGCCAGGATCTATCTCGACCGTCCAAACTCACCCCGACAACCCACTCGCTCCACGACAAAATATCCCACGTCACCATGGACCCCGCTTACCTTTTAACCCGCAGCTTTCAACCCCATCACGTGCGATCTGCACCGTTAGATATGGACCCTCCGATCCGACGGTGGACGTTACATATCGCAAAATTTTTGCGCCAGAGGTTTAATGGCCAATTTTTTTTCAAAATGGGTGGTATTGGGAGGAACACGCGTCAGATGCTGTATGGAATCACATTTTTTTTTTGGCAATACCACCTCTCCTCATTTTATTTTGCGAAAACCGTTGTCGGTTTTCCGCTATACTGCTCCCCCCTTCGCAATGTAACTCCTGATTCGATCCTAACTGTCGATCTCCAAAGATCGGACGGTTCTAATTTAATCTTGTCCCCATTTTATTTTCCACCTAACTTGCTCCCGAACATTTGCGTTTTTAATCTCAGACATCGATCTCTGAGATCGAATGGCCCACATTATATCGTGACTCCAAATCGTTTGCCTTCATCCATTTTCCCAAACGATTTCATCGGACAATCTCCACCGTTGATTATCCTAATCCAACGGTTCCTGTTCGATGTCGTGCCCAAACTCCATTTTCACCTGGTTAGCTATTCTGCCAGGATTTTCCTCCCTTTTTCCATTGCATCCACGTTCTTCCTCACTGCTCCTCTACCCTCACGAGCCTCTGAAGCAGTCTATACCACATCCGTAGGTTTTCTTAATGGTTTGTTATGTTTTTTGCAGGATTTAATGGTGGTTGCTCTGTGTTTTTCCACAGTCGCAGAAAGGTGACAAAAAGGATTGGAGTGAAGATTCTATGCCTTAATCCAACAAAGAAAATGAGCTGCGGGTTTTGAAATCAAAAGTTTAGATCATTTGGATCACGATTCAGGGTTTAACAAAAGCCCTCCAATAATAGAAATCCACCTGTATAAACAAAGAACAACAAAGTGTATCAGAGTGAAGAAGTTAAGGTTAAAGGGTGATTAAAAGCCATTATTGAAGATCAGAGTTTTAATCCACTACATAAAGAGATAAAGATAGTGTTAAAGAACAAAAAACCTGAAGAAGAAGATCAAGGCTAATTAAGCCTAAAACACAGACCAAAAGCAGATTAAAGGTGTTTTAAGGAAAAACAAAGAAAAATATCATTAAAGAGGCCTCCACTGCCACATCAAAGGCCAAAAATTATCCTTTCAGCTACCAAAGTGCCACCTGTAGCCTCAATAAATCAAAAGAAGGCATAGTCATTGCCTAGTCAGTGATATTTTGTTTAAAGACAGCCAGAGTTATTGCCAGCCTGCCTAAAGAGTTTTAAAGTCAACAAAATCTACCAGGTAGCTTAATACTTAATGAAAACCAATTAATATAGAGGAAATATCAAAAAAATTCTCTATTGAGCCTCTCAAAGACAAAGAAGCATTAACTTGTATTAATTGAACCTATAGACCTTTTATTTCATCCCACCTCCTCTTTCTTCTATAAATACTTCTGAAGAAGATGCGATATTGTTGGTTGTTGGACTCTGATGTAATACTTGCTGCTCGATACCTTCTACATGTAAATAGTTCTCAGAGGCTGTTGAAGCTCTGATTGTAATCAAAGAAGTTAGGCTGAGAAGAGAAGTTGTTAGTATAATGAAACATTGGACTTGAAGTATGTAATTGGATTGACATCAATACACAAGCTGATTCATGGGATCCCGGTCTATACCATTGGTGATGTGCCTCTCATTGTACTTGTTTTTCTTCTTATGTTTTCCACAAAATTGTTCATTTTTCTTTGATAAATAACAACAAATATAGAGCTAGGATTTACTCTTAAAAGTACCCTACTCTCACTGATAAGCTTTATCTTTATGTTTTCCTCCAGTTGTGTGTTTAAGAATGATTCAATACATTCCAAACAGTCAAGGAATGTTTGTGAGCCCATGTCTTAATGTCTAAACTTTAAAAATTGTTCTTGAATGATATTTTCATTACCTACTAAGTAGAGTTAAACTAGAAAAGTTTATGGTTTGCCCTGTCTTCTAGTTCTTTCTCCAAAGGTTGTTTGAAAGTTTCCCTAAGAGTATGCTGAAAGCAGGCCTAGATTTTAATGATATCTTACTTGATCTTAAGCTACACTTTGTTTTCTCATATGTTTTCATCCTTTCTGAAAGTATTCATGTGGATTACTGGATCGTTTGTCTGATAAGTTAGCTTTAATACAAGCTTGTCCAAAGAAGTCTATGGTTAGCCCTGTCCTTTGGCTGGTTTCAAACAGTTACTTAAAAAGGATTTTTCTTGTTTGGAAAGTTAATAAATCCTTGTTGAAATTATTGGCTTTTTCCACTTTCAGAACACTCTTAATGTTCCATTTCATCATTTAATCTAAAGGATCTTTTGATATAGCTGACTTGCCCCATGGACCACTCTTGATAACTGTTGTACAATTAAAACCTTTTATGACTCCATAGCCCAATGGATTAAGTGCTGTTTCATACCCATCCTATTAGCTGAACCTTTTTTTGATTATTCACATCTTTACCCCTTTGAAACCCTTTCATTTTCAGGGCTTTCCACTCAATCAAATATCATACCCGACCAACCAAACAAACAACAAACCTTGTTCTTCATAACTAGCCTAATATCATATTAAAACCTTAAAAGATAAATCAATCTTTGCACTTGTAGAGAGATCCCTCTCTAGATTCAGGAGGGCTAGATCCTAAAATAACAAAGTGGTTCACATGTTGGCTCTGCAACATTTGTATTTGCTAATATTGCAAACTACAGATACCTAATAGTCTCTCGAATCTGACTAGGTAGAAAACAATATCTGAGAGAACCTCTTGACCATGTTCGATCAAGGTATTCATTTTTCGTAAATAGTAAATCTCAGCCTGAAAAAGGGGTAAACGTATACTAATACCACACCAATTCATTCTCTTTAATGAGTTCAAAATGACAAGTAATAGAAAATATTTTCATTTTTCGAGAGTCAGAAAAGAGCTGAAATTTGACTCAAGGGGGGTTCATTTTACGTAAACATTTAACAAGCGCTAAAAAGAGATAAAATACAAATCGTTTGCATCGGAAATGATCATGAGTAGTGTGGAAGTCTTGTACTGTACATAAACAACAAAAATCATAGATATCGAGGAAAAATAATAAAATATGGGTGAAATTTTTTCAAATATATATAAGTAGACCAAAAAACAAATTCATTTTCACCTTTCTATTTTGAGAAGAGTATTTTTTCCATTTTCCCTCCGAATTTCAAATCAGTAGTGCGGCCGATCTAGGATACCATTCCTCGATTCGTCAGCGTCAGGTAAGAGCTCTAAACCTCCTTTTCATTTTGATTCCATTCACTTTTTATGTTATTTCAAAAATAGGGAGATTAAGGGGAGAATTTCAAATTTTAAAATCGCCTGCGACCAACGCAATTTTGAGCTATTGGGGTCACGCTGGTCCCATTTAGACCATTAGGGCAACACACCACCAATTCCGAATTAATTCAGATAGTCACGCTGGCCGTGTTTAGCTTGTTAGGGCAGTGCGCCACCAGCACCGAATTAATTCAGATAGTTGCTCTAGCTGTGGGAAGGATTTTAAAACAATAAATCCACCCAAATCCACTACTAATTTCTAGAATTACTCAAATGAAAACTCCTAAAATTCCAATTGGACATGTTTTGCAGGTGCTTTCGTCAAAGATGTCGGTCGAATGGAAAGAACGAGGCCATGAGGTGGAATACCACTAAGCTTTGCAAGATAAAAATTGCCTCGATGCTTTACACAATTGCGGGCTGTTGAAATTCTTCCAAACATCTGGTCTAAGAGGTAAAATGGAGCTACTCCAATAATTGATCAATATATAGGACGTGGACTGATAGTTTTTTTCATCGGGGACTAAGAGTTAGAGTTTGATGTAATGGACATCTATTTCAACACTAGACTATCTAGGAGAGGGAAGAGGATCCAAATCTTCGGAGCTCGTGTAGGGGGGTGAGAGTACCAGCATGTTCATCCAAAGATACTGTCCTAGGGCTCAGAAAACAAAGAGCGGGAAGGTAGAAATTTCTTCCATTGGAGTGCTTCCCTTTCTTACGATACTACATTGCATTAAGAGAGTGCCAGGAGCCCAGACATTGCATGAGGCAATGAAATCTCAGTTCCAATATGGGATGGGATGCTTGGCCCCAAAAATTTTCAACTAGTGTGAGGGGTTACTCGATAACATGAAGAGCAAACTAACCAAGTGCAAGACAGGGAGACTGAAAAATTTCGGGTATGGGTCATTTCTGGTGACCTTATTTCTAGAAAGAGTACCCCTGTTCCAGTATTAGTGGCTGGAGATCCATGTTCCAACCCTAAGGGATCCAAGGCTGATGAGATGGTGCGGCATTATGCCCCGACAGGGTGGGGGCCAACAGATGCGTTTCCCCACTGCGACGTCAACTTGTTGTAGTTGAGGATTACACATATGTCGGCATCGACTTTAGAAGAGACCCGAATATTCTGATCCCACCAAGCACACAATGGACCGATGCAGGTAAAAATTGTTCGAACACCGCACTATAATAGTTTGATCACTGCACTATAATCGAAAACATTTTTAGTTTTCTGACCCAAACAAATACCTTGTAAATTAATCAACTCACGATCAGGAGCCAAGAGTGCCCATGCTGCGGAAGACAGGTTCCGTGTGCTACAACAAGCACCATCAGAAAAACCAACATAATGATTCAAAGACATCTACAAACCAATTGGAACACAAGGTGAGCAGAGAAAACATGTCTGCAAGGAAAACAATCAACCCAAAAATTAACTCAAAGCACACTAATGAATAGAAAACTAATTTACAAAGTGTCACACTTATGATCAAGTGTAATATTTTTTCATACAAAGCCATTTTTGGGGCTCAGCCAAAGGATTGCCTTCATAATTTGCTTGCTCATAGGCCCCTTGCTCCAATACATGTTGAATGATATAGGGCCCATGCAACATTGGCTCGAGCTTTCCTACTCCCAAATTATCATGAGATTGGTCATAAAGCAGGACCAATTTACCTTAAGAGAAAATGCAGGGGGTGATGGAGTTATCACATTGAACCTTAACTCATCGTTTCTGCGCTTCAAGAACTAAAGTAGCAAGCCTTCGAGTCTCATCGAGATGCTCGAGATACAACATATGTTCCTTTTACGGTGAAGTACCGAGAAGTAGTTTGATAGCTAGCTTTACAGAAGGAATCTCACACTCGATTGAGAGTGTGGCATCTAGAACGTACACCAATTGGAATAGCGTGAATCTAGTGTCAGTCTTAGCAGAGGTTCGGTATTCCCACAAAGCTAAGAAAAGCATGAGATGCCAGTCTCGTTTGTGCTTCCCAATGGTGCGTTGAAGCATAGTCGCCAAGACTTTGTTGACAACCTCAACCTGGACATTAGCCTATGGATAGTAAGGGGTGGAGTTATCATGACGTAACACCAATTGAGCAAAGAGCTCAGTCATCATATGATTATGAAAATGAGTGCCATGGTCAATGACAATCGCTTTTGGGACACCAAACCGAGCTATGACATGATTGAACAAGAATTGCATCACGGTTAGACCTTCATTATCATATGTAGGCATTGCCTCGGCCCATTTAGTTAAATATTCAATGGAAACGATGATATAACCATGCCCCCCAACCAAGCAAGGGTTATAGGTCATAAAATCTATGCCCCATTTTGCAAAAGGTTCGACGGTCACAACTAGGTGCAAGGGTGAGGGTGGGGCATGCTCTTTTTGAGAGTATATCTGGCAATCATGGCATTCGTACTATGATAATGCAGTCTTTAAAAATAGACGGCCAAAAATACCCTACGCGAAGGATATTTTGAGCGATAACATAACTAGACATGTGACCACCACAAGCCCTAGAGTGGTAGTCATTGAGAGATTTCTCAGCTTCCTCGAGAGTCAAACATCAAGAGAGGAAAGAGTCAATACCAGTGCGATAGATGGTGTCTCCAACGATATGGTAAGGTTGGGACTGGTAACGATCTATCTTCGCTCATAGTGCGATAGCTCTGGGAGAAAATTTTGGGTTTGGAGATAAACAATAATGTATCCATACCATGGATGAAGAGTACTAATGAGAAAGATAGTCTCATTGGGGATGGAATCATCAAGAGGAGTGAGATCATCTGTGCTAGGAAGATCACAGATCAACTCAGCAAAGACCAGGGATTTCTTAGACTTAGCAGCAGTGAATTTTAAGTCGAACCCTTGAAGGATAACGATCCATTTTGAGTACTTTTCCCCAAGAAATTGATGTGTGAGAATGTAAGTCATGGGGTTGTAATCAGAAATCACCAAGGTTTTGTGCAGGAGAATGTAGTGACGGAAAAGTTGAACAACATGGACAGCAGCCAGTGAGAGTTTCTCTACATGAGCGTAACAGGGATCAGTATCAAAGAGATTGCGGCTCAAGTAGTACACTACATGCTCTTGACCATCGTCATCATCTAGAACTAGCACCATACCAATAGTGCTGTCGGCGACAGCTAAATACAGGTAGTAATCATGGTGATAACTGGGAGGATGCAATAACAGAGTAGTAATGAGGATTCTCTTCAATGCATCGAAAGAGCTCTCAGCAATTTTGTGCCATAAGAATGATATTGCCTTTTTCAATAAGCGCGTAAACCCTTGGGAAAGCTCAGCCTAATTTAGTATGAAGTGGAAGAGGAAATTGGATTTCCCCTAAAAACTCTAGAATTGATGAACAAAAGAGGGAGGATGAAAATTAATGATTGCCTCGACTTTAAGAGGATCAATGCGGATGCCTTCTTTGGACAACCCGAAACCCAGGAGTCGACTGCATTCGATGCAAAAGACACACTTATGAGGATTAAAACTGATATTATAGTGTCGACATCAAAGGAAAATAGATCTAAGGTGTTCCAGATGATCTTGATGTTTCGTAGAATGAGCAGGAAGATCGTTGAGATATGGTTGAAATATGTGCTTGATGTCATGAAAAGCATAAGACATAGCTCGCTGGAAGGTGGCTTCGACATTATTCAAGCCAAAAGGGAGATTTTTATAAGCGAAAGTCCCCCATGGATAGATAAATGCGGTTTTGTGTTGATTAGCTGGAGCAATGTTAATGTGGTTATTGCCAGAGAAACCATCCATAAAGGAAAAAATCTCACTCTCGACACATTCATCAATCATCTCTTCGATAAAAGGAGTGGGGTAATTGTCCTTAGGATAAGCTCGATTGATATCACGGTAATCAACGCAAACCCAAATGGTCCCTTGCTTCTTATTGACAGGAATAATATCCGATACCAAAGCTATCAATGGTATGGGGTAGATAAAACTAGATTTAAGAAGTTTTTCAACTTCACCCCTTATGGCAGAAGCCTTTCTCGGGTGCATAGGATGAAGCCATTGGCGAACTAGATTTGAATCCAGATAGGTGGGAATTTCATGCACAATGATACTTGGATCAATGCTAGGAATTTATTTGAATGAACATGCGAATACATCACAAAATTCCTGAAAAATTTCAATATAGATCTTGATCTCATCGGGAGAACAAGATGCAACGATATGCACATTCTTGACAATCCCTAGTTTGAGAGAGGTTTTGATCAGAATAGTCGGAGTGATATTTCCCATGTTCCCTTTGGAAAACACTTCATGAATCAAAGTTGGACTCTAAATGGGGTCAGTCGGTACTGATGAAACATGGGATTCTAGATAGGCGGAGGTGTCACCTAGGATTGGGAGAAACGAGGAACGATGATGTCCATCATCCCATGGAGTTTCTTTGAGAGACATTACCTCCACAATACTCTCGTCTGTGGGGAAAGTCTCATTCAAGGGATCATCAGAGTCCCAAGAACCAAACCAAGGAGACTGTACATAAGTTTCTGGAGAGGAAACCAAATGAGTGTTGGTTTCATATGTATCCTCATAAGCCGCAAGAATACTTTGATACACTTTCTCAACTGGGCTTAGAGGCATAACTTCACCAAAACTATCGAGCTAGTTAGGATTGGGAACAATCCATGGATCGTGACCATAAGAAATAATATTAACGGAGGCAACATTTGGAGGCGGAAGTGGGAAAAATCCCATAAGGGACAAGTCTTTGGACATACCTGGCCTGATGTTCTCATAAGGAGTAGCGTTATTCCAAACATATGGAATGTTAACCGCTAAAGAATCAGAGGGGAAGAAATCCAACTGATCGACAATCACTATCTTCCCTTGACGAGGGAAATTGATGACGCGAAAGAGGGTGGGGAACATGCAATACATAGTGTTTGTCCAACTATGTCCAAGACGGATATTGTATTCAAGTTGGCATCTACCACTTCAAATTCCATGGTTACTGTTTTTCCCTCCAACAGGATGAGAAATTCCTTGATAATACCATATGACCGAGAACCTCTACCATCAAAAGCTTCTAAGGTATTCAAGGAATGAATCAATGGGGGAGAGACGATGGATTTAAAACATGCAAAGGACATGATGTAGGTCGAAACAAATTCATCAATGACAATCCAATGAATATTCTTTCCCATAATGATAACTTGAATGAAAAGCTACCTGAGATGGGAGGCGAGGAATGAAAATTTCAAGATCGAAAGTAATCATATTAGAATCTGTAGGATCAATCCATCCAATAGCGGAGAGTAGTGCCTTCCATTGTGATGGGCATGACTGAAGGACCTCCAAAGCTGACACCGCTGAAGGCGCTTGAGCCATATCCTCTACAATATTGTAGTGTTGTGCTGCTATCGCATTTAGATTATAAGACAATTTCCGAAGAACAACATTTTTGGGTGGTCGAATGATGGAGTCACTACTCCGTCTCTCAATCTGGAGAGGACCAGAGGTAGGAGGTGTGGAAGAGGAAGGGTGATCTATAACTTTTGATTCCACATGAGCCTTGGATGTATTGGGATAATATTTAATTCTCAATGTAATGGCAATATATTGTGTTCCAACCATGAAAACCTGAGAGCTTCTAGACGATTGAGCTTGATCTACCATTTGCGTCTGCTGAGAAGGGAAGGGTTCTTTCAAAATAACCATAGTCCTAGGTGTGCCCTTCAGAAGATGGGAAAATTTGGAACGCTGAGCACAATCCTTGGTGTAATGACCGTCATCACATATTAGGCAAGGATATTTGGACTTACTTGTTGAAGAATCAACATCATATGACTTCTTTGAATTCTGTTTAGGGTTTTCAGAATTAGGCTTGCCTTTACCCTTTTTCTTACCCTTCGAGGATTTATTTGCTGTGGCACATTGAACATCATTTACATCTGAGGTTTTACCAAGATTCTTTTGGTTATTGGAAGGATTAGGAGGCACAACGACAATAGTGGATTTAGAGTTCGAAGAATTTTTAGGCACACCACTATAAGTATGAGCCACTGTCCCAATAACACTATCCACCAGAGGTGTAACAAGAGACTAAGATGATGCGGGATCAGTCGAAGGTCGTGGCGCATAAGGTAATTACTCATATAGAGTCTCAGAATAGGAATAAACCATATCGAGGTATTGAGATTTGGAAATAACCTCCTATTTCGTGACACACCCACCCATTGCAAGATATTTTGCAATCCTAGGAACAAATGATTTTTTAAACCATTCAGTCAACAGTTGATCAGGGATCCCAAACTTGATGAGGTGACGACGATGCTGCCATTCATGGATGTGATCCAAAATACGTGTAGCAGTAAATTGCTTCAACAAAGTGAGAAGATGGGTGCCGGTTTCATACCAGATAGGTAGCTGGAAGTGAGTGAGGAAGGCAATAGCCAAGGAATTGAAATCAAATAAAATTCCTCGAGGGAGATCAATATATCATTTGGTCGCAGTACCAGTCAAAGCACACTGGAAAAGAAGAATACGAATAGAATCTTCAACCCAAGAATTAGAGGAACACCACAAGTGGTATTTCATAACATGGGTTTTGGGTTGTTCCCTAGATTTACCTTCGAACTTGGGACAATCTCCTAGAACCTTGGTTGGAATTGACGGCCAATGCAACTGATAATGGATGGGGTCATTTGTGAGCTTTGACACATCCAGAAATTTCAACGTAGCCAGGAATGGAAAGGGCAGATTATGAGGCAAAAAAGGTCAGGGATTCCAACCTTACTGATATGGATTATGCCCCCAATAGGGCGGATTCTGTCCCAGATATGCATATTGCCCCCATGGCTGTTTAGGACCTTGTTGCAAATATTGTTGGTAGGGACCTCGTTGGGGTTGTTGATACGACCCCTGTAGGAATTGAGGCTGCAGACCTTTCTAGACATAGGATCCAGGATAAGGTCCCTACTGAATATGAGGTCTAGTTTGTGGTCCCTGCTAAATATAGGGTCCAGCCTGCGGTCGCTGCTGAACATAGGGTCCATTTTGAGGTCCCTGCTGAACATAGGGTCCAACCTATGGTCCTTGTTGAACATAGGGTCCAGCCTGAGGTCCTGATTGAGCCTGCTATTACTGAGGAATCTGATGATATGAAGTACCATTCTAAGGCCCAAACTAGGGTTGTTGGTAATGACCATGAGGAAAAGGATGGTATTGAGCACCATACTGATGAGGGAAAGGACCAGATTGACCCAGAAGGAGATTCATACCAACTTGGATGTAAGAACAAAACTAAGGATTAGTCGCAACAACTTTCACCGAAGGCTGGGGCTGTTGGATGTACCACTTAGATACGTTTTCTTGAGGAACATACTGATATTGTATGTTCGGCCTTTGAACATAAGGAATGTTAGGTTGTTGAACATACAAATACAATACTTTCGGTTGCTGAAGGGGCTGTTGAACCTGAGAATATTGAACATGAGGCTGTGCTGCCCCTGGAATAGATCCATAAATCAAATTCTCCCCACCCAACACGAGAGGTAAATAAATAGGGTTATACTTCCCCACAGGCATGGACGAAACCATGGATTTCCCACTCAATGGTGGGAATACAGTAATTGTAGATGGAAAATAAGGGACAAAGGATCCGCTCGACATGGTCATTTGACCAGTCATGACCATAGGTCGAACAACAGGTTGAGACACAATGATCACATTCAATGACAATGGGTTGGAAGACAGAGATATACCCATTTACCAAATGAGATCCGGAAATAAGGGTGTCCCACCGAAAGCTCTAGAAATGAGGTTTCCCAAAGAGGTATAACTGTGCAGGAGCATAGACGCAACATGACTATATGGTATTTCAGTTCCACTACTTGAATCGTGAGGTATGGATCCGAACAACTCTCCCTTGGAGGGAAAAAATGATGAAGCAGCTTCCGGGATATAAGAGCAAGAGGTTTACCAAAGAGTGCTTTGAGGAGCGCTCACGAATGGAACGTTGTCAACATTGGATTCCACTTCATCAGGAAAAAACCGACAGACAGTAGAGCAAGATGCTACTGGAGAAGAGTGAAAAGGGATTTCGGGTTGATCTAAAGCACTATAATATTATTGAGGCGAGACCACAATCGGATCAAAGAGTGGATTTTGAGGAAATGCCGAGAACTGTGCAGATGTTTTGGGGCTTTTTGGCTCAGAGTCCTCCATTTTTGTCCAAGGAGAATCATTAGGTGGTGGTCGAGATGATATGGGTTGAACACTGATGACAATTCTGAGCTCTTCACCTTGCACTTCACGGGGTCCAACCGGAAACTGAGGGACCTTAGGAGGAGGTTCTTGATATTTTTCAGAGGAGAGAATGGGCGAATTCGACAATTCAACCATGATAACCTTTCAAAAGAAGATCAAATAAGGAAGAGGTGAAAAAAATCAAAATTTACCAAGCAATAAAATGCTGTAGAACTGCACAGGTGAGATGTTTTTGTGGGCAGTTACTTTGATAATTAACAAAAAATAAATAAATATGGGTGTGCTAGGCATAAAGGTTTACCAAATGTCCGTGAACTTCAATATACACCTTGGTTATCAAATGATAGAAAAATTACCAAGTACTTAACGTACGACAACCAATCTCCCCAAATGTTGTGTTAGGTGTATCACGTCTACAAGGCAGCTGACTCGGTTACCTATGGCTGGCTTGCAACCTAGTGGTGTCTCCCGAAATATACATGACGATACGTGGGAGTCGATTCTGTAGTAGTGTTGTCTAATGCATAACTTCCATATGTGGGACGGGATATCACCCCTGGGTTGTAACGCAAAATGTTAGCGACAAATCCTACGTTTAACAACACCGAAACACATCTCTAGCCTAGAAAACTAAATATTCTCACTAATTCCAAAGTTCCTTAAGGTAATTTGAGTTCGTTTTTAGTTGATCTTGATTAAAGTTTCAATTTCAAGGCTCAAAATGAATGTCACGTGAATCCTTATGGTGAAGATTAAATGCAAAAACTAAAGCTTTCCATTTCGATGAATCCTAAACTATTTAGGGAAGAGATACAAGCAAGAATGCAATCAATGCAACAACAATAATACCCCCAAACTAGTTCAAAGTTATGAAATGCAATGCTTTTCAATTGAATTCACTTTTCAAAAAAAAATGCAACTTATTGAAAAATGAAAATGCTTTTCTTTTCACTAAGATGCACGAAAATATATATATTTTTTTTCACTTTGAAATGTAATCAAAATCAAAACAAAGGAATGAAAGAAGAAATACAAATTCTTTCACTTTTCTTTCAATGAAACCAAACAAAAATCGCTTTAAAGAATGCATAAATGAAATGATTTTAACTCTTCTTAAAACGACAAAGATAATCCAAATAAAAAAACGAAAATCGCTTCCAATTTCTTTTGAATTCAGAAAAAACACAGTCTTCTAGAATTGTGCGCCAAAAAATTTGTGATCCTATGCTTGACACTAAACCGAAAAAAAAATCAGAGATGCAAAGATGACCAAAGCATACAACAATTCACTTCGAAACAAGATAATAACAATGCGACAAAGGGTGTCCGAAATGGCGAAGAATTCCCAAACTTACAAACAAATCAAAGAGACAAAAAAGACTCGCTGAAAGAAGATAGGTAAGTCAAACACACGTCAAGGAGATCAATGAGGTCTCACAGAATCCCTTCAAGGGTTAGGACACACTGGAAAATCAAAATGGAAACTTAAATTTTCCTAGGTATGAGATCAATGCTTCTGTGCTAAGTAGAAGGGTGCTGAAAGGCCAATCAACATGGCTATACTATATAGATCAGTGCTGCCACTGCTACTATGCAAATAAAAAGGGTGTTGGTCATTAAAAACAAGGAAAAAATAAAAGGAGTCTCACACAAACACCAGATCTGACAAAGTGAAGTGACTATCAATCCTTACATAAGGTGAAATAAGCCTAAGCAGATTTAAATTTCAAAAATTGGTGAAACTGATACAAGATTAGTTCCGGGAAGGAGAACTAAAAGGATAAAGCTCCCTAGTGGAGTCTCCAGTTCTATTGTCAAGATAAATCCCCTCTGCAGACATAGGTGATCTCTCTAGCCCTAGAGTGGGTTTAGAAACACGAGATTATTTCTAATGTAAAGCTCTCTTAACTAATGTTTACAATGCAATGAGGAAAGAGGCATAAATACCTTTTTCAAAATGCTACACTTGGATCCATTTATGGTGACCTCAATCCACGATATTTGTAGGCCCGATTCCTGCTATTGATGGCATGCGAATACTGGCAGATGATCAAGAGACAACAACCAACGTGATACAATACATAACAAACGCAAACACTAGCTATTTAGCAGATCAAGGAGTACCAAAATATTTTCATAAAAATTTAGACAAATATAGAAAGAAAACATCAGATGTTATTACTGATAAATAAAAAAAGGAGATCTTACAACCCAGGCCTTGATGTTGGAGGCATCCTTAGGTGAAATTTGAGTCCTTCTCCGTAGCTCAAAAGTAATTCCTTATCCCGAGCACTTAGGCTTTATCACGATGCTAGCATGCAAAAGGATGAGAGTTCATATGAGATTGGAAATGATAAACCAAGATCTAAACTTGGGGGAATGAGGGATGTGAATTTATAGAAATGGAGAAGAGGTTGGAATCCCATGAAAGGAGGAGGAAGGCACACTTTCTAAGAGATGATCCCCCATAGATGAGATCAAGGCTCTAAAATCAGAGAGCTCAACCTTATCACCACCATTCAATAACCAACTCGCTGCCCTTGAGATTTTATAGGTAGAATCTTTTCATCCATTTGAGGAATCACTTCCAGAAAGGGGATCAATGCGATTTTCCAAGAAATTAGGGCACTGACAGCACTAGGCCAGAACTGTGAAAAGGAAATCAGCATGGTCATGACACCAAGAAGGGAACTGATCGAGGAAACTAGGAATTTGACCAAGTTTCTTCAGTAATATTCCAAGGAAATCTCCTTTGGATCTTCAAGGGGATATTTTAACATATTTCTTGATGGTGGAAACATTTCACAGGATCTGTCATGGGGCATTTCAAGATCATGGATGAGAAAGTGCGCGTGGTGACAAATTAATGTGTAACAGAATCATCCACCAACGAATTAGATGAGAACCATAGATGCTAGGTGGTGATATGGGTGGGCAGATTATCCTTGGGCTTCCCTTTAAACTTGGGAATATCATATGGTAATTTGGAAGGCATAGGCAGCCACTAGGGATCATGATGAATGGGGTCATTAGCAATTTAGCCAAATCGGGTAAATCAAGAGGTGATAGAAATAGATTGTGAATTTGACTGAATGGGTCGTAGGTAGAAGAATCCCCTGACCAACCTTGTGTTACCCCCATAAATGGATTCGATGGATATGTTTGCTGGTGGTGAAAATGGTCCGCCCTATAAAATGGTTGTTGAGGGCCAGTGTAGCTAGTAGATGGATGTTTCCCCCATGGTAAAAACCTCCAGAGAGCCATAGATGAGATTGGTGGAATCCCCCAGGAATGGAGGAGCAGGAATAACCACGCTAAGAGGTGGTAGCGATGTCATGGCAGCCGAGATTGCTGATGCAGATGGTAATGAAGTCCCTAACTATGCCATAGGGTAAATGGTAGATAAAGGCATGTAAGTGTAAGCCGATGTAGAAACATCAGGGTTCATTCAGAGTAAGGTAGGCCCTAAATAATCAATCAAAGGTGGATTGGCAGGAGCGATAGAGTCGTCTGCAAAAGTTTCAATAGAAACAAAATCACTTTCAGTGGGGCCAGACACAAATTCCAACACTATGTGATGGTCTAAGTTGCGAGCACTGAGAGGAACTATCAATGTAGGAGAAATAAGTCCACTTCGTTCAGGAAGTAAACCTTGAAGACGACGTGAACGTCAACGAACAAATTCCATTCCAAAACCAAAAACCATGTATCTTCAACCTCTATCCCTTAGCAGTGTTGCAAATTCACATGCATTATGAATTCACCAATCATGAAATTGTATGACATGTGTGTACATTGTTCTAATACTTTCATGGTATCTAGCAACAACAAAAGCGTAATATTCAGGACTGAAGTAGTGGTACAAATGACAAGTAATTTTAGGTTTGAGTTGGCTCCATAAGTCAAACAAATTAAATAAAAATTCCTATTCAATTCTAGGGAGGAGGAGTTATGGAAGAATCTACCATAAATGATACACCACGAACAATTACTTTCTCTTCATTCTTAATTTGTAACATACTTTAGCAACAATTTATTTTTTTAACTATCTTACAAAAAACACATACAAAGACGAAGGTCAACTCTACTCTTAATCAACTTATTTGAAATTCCATTATAATATGTTCTCGTCATGGTTCTAATTTTTAACCTTAAATGCAAGAGGTGGAAAAATATTTACTTTAACATTTATACACATATTTGGATTATTATGGTATCTAATGGCATATGGATAAATTTAATTCATACAAAATGTTTAGTTGGGAATTCTTCTGAACTCTCTCGACACTTACCTTCTCCTTGCCAAGCGGCAGACCATTGAAAAGGGTTACCATACTCAATCTATTGCTCAATCCTGTTAGGTTTTACATCGACGGTCACGATGAAAAGGGTTCGTTAGAAGTAACCACTTGCTCTCCCGAACACTACGAGGGGAGGCATTTTCTCAATGGCTCTTTAGAGGCGATCTCTCCAAGTTTTATCTTCTATTCATAAGGTAACCCCTCAGAACCCTCGTTTGGCTTTAATGATTTTATATGAGATGCTCCAGGTGGTGAAAAATCGAGGGTTTATAGTTGGAACTTCTCATTTTTTTGTGGTGTATTTATTTTGGAATGGGAAAATAATTTACTCTAGTTCGGATGTAATTAATGGACTGCTTGAAGTATTATTGACAACATTTGCAGCCTTTTCGGTTGGTTGAATTTATACATTGTCTTTATTTTCTGCTGCAAGCATCAGTTTTAGACCCTCACTCAGGTTTATTTTGTTATTTCCTATATATTTTTTTGCATGCTTTTTAAGGATGCGAAAATCCACAAATAGTTGTCGCTATATTAAACATTTCTTTTACAGAAACTACTGTTGTAATTTTTCTTTGGTTCAGGTCTGAATGGAAACTATAGATTTATGCTTCCATATTTTCTTACCAGTCTATTATATTTATGTATTCCTCTTTTATTACGTCCAGTAAAGGGGATTCAGGACTGTCCTGAGCTGTTGGATGTCCGACCTGGCTCTAGGGCCACTGAAAATTTGTGGTTCTATATAATTAGTCTCCAACTCTAGAGTTGCATGTTGATTATTTTTTACTTTCTAAAGAAATAGGGGTTGTTCCCATGCTGTCGAGTCAGTTGACTTGGCCTCAGGACTAACCCTAGGCCCTTGTTGGGAAAAAAAATAGAAATGAAACTAAAATTTTCATTCATTACCGCCAATGTTATGTAAGTCCAACCATAATCATTGTGTTCTCTCTATTTTTTTAATAAAAGAAAACAAACAGACTCAATCACTTTAAACTTTCACATATGCTCATTAATTAATTACAGACCTATTGATTATTCAATACATAAAATGGAATTAAAAACTACTTATATGTTTTCTCTATTTGTGCTTAAATATTTAGTAAGCCACCAAATCACTAGGAATGAAATTCTCCTCCCAACCAACAAGGCTAGTGTTATCACCATGTCTCCCCCAAGCCTGCTTCACACCCAAAACAGTTCCAGAGCAACAATCAATGCAAGTTGATCTTCCATTGACCATCTGATCCCAACCGACCTTGGTCAAAAATTCATAATTTTATCATTCAAGCTTTAGATGGAGTCCACTAGCCAACCAACTATGGAATCATTTAGTGATAATAATTCTCTTCTCCTCCCTTCCCGCCTCAGGTTCATTATTACCCTCTTGAATTTCCTTTTGGAAGTTTTTTTCCAAGGAGGAACTTGGGTAGGGTAATCGTATTTCCCAAAACTGTTAAACTACCTTGGTGTGAGCCTCTCTAGAATTGTTTCCCATTATGATTTCATTTCCATTGCATAAACATTATGAAATTAATAAATAAAAATATATGTATACGTAAAATATTATTTTTGCCTTCCCCATGGCCCACAAAGTAAAACAATTTCTTTTAAACTACATTAAACCAATATTTACAAACTTACTAGGGGGAATTACATCTTCCCCCCCTTGAGTGAAACACCATCTTGATGTTTTACAAGATCTCAGAAAAATTTGGCATAAGATTCCTTCATAAAATTTTTGTTCTCTCATGTAGCCTCTTTTGGGCTAAAGTGCCTTCACTGAACTTTAACCTGGGTGATAACTTGCTTCTGTAGAAATACTTCTCTCTGATCGAGTACATGTAAGGGTTTTACCAGGAACTCGTCGTTTTTTTCGACCTACAACCACGACTAGTGAGTTACTGTTAGATTTTATAAATTGACAAATTTATAACATACATACATGCATTTGTATTGTGAGTTGTTTTACTTGTATATCCAGCCAATCAATAATATGTCTGGGGTAATAGATATACTTTTTCAATAATTAACCATGGAAGAAATTATGTACACATATGTGGCTGGGAAAAGCTAACTGATACACCACAGGCCCAATTCGAGCTAGAATATGGAAAGGGACAAAAAACCGGGGAGCCATCTTGGCACAATCCCCCCAATGTAAAGTGATTTTCTTAGGCTTTAATTGTACATACACATGATCCTCAACTTCAAATTCTATATAACTTCACTTTTTATCAGCATAAGCCTTATGTTTGTCATGTGCAACCTTCATATTCATCCTTACTTTTTTTCACAGTACCCTCCATCTCTTTTAACATATCCGACCCCAACATTAGTTTATCTTCGGGGCTTTTCAAATTAATAGGTGTTATACACTTACATCCATATAATACCTCAAATGGACTCATTTTAAAGAAGTATGATAATGGTTATTATAGGAAAACTCCACCAAGTGAAGGTAGTCTTCCCATTTAGCCAGTTGTTGTATCACATAAATCCTTAACTTATCCTCCGGAACTTGGTTCACTCATTAAATTTGTCCATTCGTTTGAGGATTATAAGAAGTACTGAACTGTATTTGTGTAATAAATCTAGTGAACATGGCTTTTTGAAAAGAAGATGTGAATTTCACATCCCTATCTGATATTACAACTTTAGGCATATCGTGCAATCTAAAAAAAATTCTCATAAAAATGTCAACAATTTGAATTGTTTTATAGATAGATTTCACTGGTATAAAATGTGTAGCCTTACTTAATTTATCTACCCTCACCATTATGGAACCCTTCTACCTCATAGATTTAGGTAAACTAGTAATAAAATCAAGTGTAATAATCTCCAATTTCCATTTAGGAATAGGAAATGGGTGAAGCAAGCCGACTAGATGTTGGTGTTCATCCTTTACCAATTGAAATTCCAAGCACTTGGTGAAATATTTTTCTACGTATTTTTTCATGCCAGACCAGAAATAGTTTTTCTTCAAAGTAGTAAGTAATTTTTGATAGTCAGGATGACCAACATAAGGGATTTTATGGCTTTCATCTAGGATTAACCATTTTAAATATCGCTAATTAGAATCATAAATTATTCATCTGTAAATTAACACATTATCTTCATTAATATCATATCCCAACCTTTTTAATTGTTGTTTCGTAATTTTTCTTACTGCCAAAAAAATCGTTATTCTAGATCCCTAAGACCATCATCTTTAATTTGTTCTATAAAATTAGTTTTAACTTTATTGAATGAGATTTCTACAGAAAAATTAGTTTCTTGCTTAAGGCATCTACTACTCGATCTTCTCTTCGCTTTAGATGTTTAATGTCAAAGTAAAATTCACTTAAAAAGGTAGCCCGTCATGATTTTTATGCATTTAATGTGGTTTGTTTAAAATAGTTGGTTAAAACTACTGTGATTTTTCATCAATATAAATTTCTTTATGAGTAAATAGTGTCGCCACACTTTCGAAGCATGAACCACCGCTATCAGCTCCAAATCGTAAGCTGAATATTCATGTTCATGCTCATTTAATTTTCAAGACTCATGGGTGAAAAATCTACCTTCTTGCATTACCACTCCTCCAATCCCTTCCTTAGTAGTTTCTATGCAAACCATAAATTCCTTCTCTCGATTTGCAATCCTTAAAATGAGAGTTGTGGTAAGTAAATGTTTCAGCTAGTCAAAACTGCTTTGATATTCAAATGGTTCCCTTTTTCTGTAAATAATTAATGGGGTAAGCCACCTTGAAAATCCTTCAATGAAACGTCGGTAATACCTAGCTAACCCCATGAAATATCTAATATAAACTACGTTATTCAGAACATGACACTCCATTATAGTCATGATCTTCTTTGGGTCTACTTTTATCCCTTCCTAAGTTATGACATGTCATGAGTATTGAATTTGGTATTTGTAAAATTCACATTTACTATACTTTGTGTGTAGTTGATGTTTCCCTTAATTTTTTTAAAACTATCTGTAAATGCCTCTTATGCTCTTCTAAATTTTTCGGGTAGACAAGAATATCATCAATGAAAATCAATACAAACTTATCAAGGTATTGGTGAAATATATTATTCATAAGGCACATAAAAGTTGTTATGGCGTTAATGAGTCTGAAGGGTAAAACTACAAACTCATAATGCCCATAGCGATTTTGAAAAATTTCTTACATATATCCTCATTTATTCTGATTTGATGATATCCAAAGCGTAGGTAAATTTTCGAGAATACGGTATCACCCTTTACTTGATCAAATAGATCATCAATTTTGGGCAGTGGGTATTTATTCTTAACAATTAGTTTAATTAATTGTCTATCATAAATGCACAGTCGTAAGGTACCATCCTTCTTTCTAACGAAAAGTAGAGGGGCTCCCCAAGGTGACACACTTGGGCATATATATTTTTTATCAAGTAGTTACTACAACTGCATTTTTAATTTAGTTAACTCTTAGATACTCATGCGATATGATTCCCTAGATATGGGAGAGGCTCCTGGAATTAATTCAATAGTAAAATCTATGTCCCACTTAGGAGGAAATCCAGGGATTTCTTTAGGGAAAACATGAACAAAGTCTTACATAATGGGTAAGTCTTCTAGTGTCGCAGTATTTTTCTTAGAATTAGTGTACCCCACCTAGACATCATAGATTTTACGCCCTTTTCTAAGGAACTTTTCTAATTGTGAGGTTGTGATGGGCCTTAATTTTAAAGGTCTTTAATTCCCTGAAATTCCTATCTAAATCCTTCTTTATTAAGGAAAATAATTGTTTTATCTCTACAGTTTATGAGAGACCAGTGTTTCTCCATCTAGTTCATGCCAATTAAAATTTCATATGACCCTAAGGGTAACAAATTCAATTTTTTTGTTATTGGATGATTTGCCAATACAACAGGGCAATTATCCACTTTAGTTGTCCCTCCTCTTGGACCCTGTGGCTAACAGCACCGACCATGGTATTTTGAACTTTGTTGCTTGTAAATGACAATTATTTTAGGACTTACATAACTCAGACTGGCTCCGAGGTCAATAAAAATAGACACAATTTTTTTAAAGAAATTGCCTTCAAACTCCACCTTAATTGGTTGGTATTCTGCCTGATGATCTTCTAATTCCGCATTGATCTTCATAAAACTCATCGCTACTTCCCCCACTATGGATGCTTCTTGAATGTGTGCTACATGGTTTGTTCCCTTCCGATAATAAATTTTTTTGACATAATTAGTTCCTCTACATCCCCAACATTGTAGCGGGCGGTTTTGTTGTTATGTTGATCCAGGTGAATATTGGTGGTCACCTGCCTATTCCACTTGGGGCCCCACCATTGTCTCTTTCAGTTTTTCAGTTTCAACACAACTTACTATTTTTAGCATTTTTTTGGGTCCTGAACTTCTAGAGCCGTTTTGAGGCCCTAAACGACGTTTTTTGGGAAAACGGGGAGCAACATAGGTCCATGGATTGATGTTGCTCACTCTAAATTTGTAGTCCTCGGATAGATCTTTCTAACGAGGTATGGTACGTGTCAAACGGAGATCGTATGCCAAAGTTACGTCCCCGGGAAGTTGAAACACCAATTTACCCAAACGGGGCCCATAGTTTTGGCGCTTCATCTCCTAGGGTTAGGGTTTTGGCTGTTTAGGATTTCTCCTTGTTTTAACACAAATGTGCTCCTCGAGCCTCATTGTAACTTAGTTCGCAGCTCGTAGCCACCACATCTCTTCTCGTAGATAAATACTTACTAGCGCTCAATTTAGTTTTTATTTCCATTCGTCTCGTAATTTCATTTCGCTGATATTAATGAAATGAAGTGTTATTTCCACTGCATCTTTGTATTTATGGTTATATGTTTATTCTGTTGCGTTCCTGCATAAATCTGGATCAGTGGTATCAGAGAGGTTTGCTTTTTCTCGATCCTTCTTTGCATGTCCCCAACGAGGTCGGGGTATAAGGAGTTAGGGCTCGATCTGGTGGAACCTTTGCAAGATCAACCTCCTAAACCCCGACAGACGCCCATGGGGAAAGAAAAGAAAGATTAGGGAGCAGGAGATCCTATCAAAATATTGCTCAAGGAGGCCATTGAAAAATAAAGGAATGATGGATAACTTTGCCCAAATCCTTCAACGGCTGCCCACCAGCGGCGCATCTGCATCCAGCAGCCACTCTGGAGGTGCAACTCCTTTTAAGGTACAAGTAAATTTTGACATTCCCATATTTGAGGGTCAAATAGATGCAGATGCCATAGATATATGGTTGAATCTATTATAAGGATATTTCTCGGTTCATGACTTTTGTGACAGGAATAAGATTATTTTTGCACTCCTCAAAGCTGCCCCCCATGTCAAGGACTGGTGGGAAACCCACTATGAGAAAAAGGACGAGACATAACCCTCTCTATTCTCGGTCGTACCCACTTGGAATTATTTCCGAGATGCCATCAAGGAATAATACTATCCTGTGGGGAGCTATGAGGACAATTACATACAATGGACCACACTGCGACAACAAAGGGATCAAGATGCGCATGAGCTGACGAATCTGTTCCATACCCTGCGCACCAAGTTGGGTATCAAAGATTCAAAGAAACATTTGGTGCCAAAGTATCATAGTTTTCTGCATAGATACATTCAGGAGGAAATGGAGTTCCTCGACATCTCCTCGCTTGCTACGGCATACCGATATGCTGCCAAGATTGAGCAAAAATTCAAACAGAAGAAGCGAGACTTTGGATCTGCAAATCAAAAGCAAGGGAAAGGTGCTCCCAAACCACAGAACAAAGGATAGAGCCAAGGCATCGTGACTCAAGATAACCTGTCGAAGCCATAAGCAAAGAACAAAACCGCAAAGCCAAAGAAGGACACAGGAAAGTGGTGTGAGTTCCATAAGGGCTCCACTCACAACACAAGTGAGTGTCGGGCCAAGCAGTCACTGGTGGCCGAGATGAGGGCTTTTGAGCCAGATGCATGTTCCAAATCTGAATCAGAACCTGACAAGGGGAATGAAAAAGGGAAACAGATTATTGATGCAGAGCCCAACACCACTGTTGCCACTACGAAGATCCAGAAGGAGGAACCTGAAGATCAAGAGGAGGAGGAACGTCTCTTCCACTCCCAGATGTGGGTAAGGGGCTCCCCGGTACAGTTCATTGTCAACAATGGGAGCCAAAAGAACCTCATTTCCACAGACGCTGTGAAGCAGTTGGGTTTGCCGACCACAGCTCACCGACATCCATACACCATTGGGTGGCTTCACCAATGACGAGATCTCTGCGTCAGCCAGCAGTGCCGCCTTCCCTATAACATCAAGCCCTTCATGGATGAGGTATTATGTGACGTTGCTCCTATTGATGTTTTTGAAGTATTATTAGGACAACCATACTTGTGGAAGGGTCATGCTGTGTATGAGTCTCGGCCTCACACTGTTATTGTTACTTTGGGAAATAAGTTGTACAAAATACCAGAGGTACCACCTCTTGCCGCTATCTCTTTGGTTACTGCAAAACAATGCAGTAAGCTCATTTCCCAAACCAGGAAATTCGTTTTCCTGATGATCTGCCCCCAGGGCAAGAAGAAGACTATGTCCATGACCTCTAGCTAGGGCTCCTCTGCACGACAACAACAAATGGATAAGGTTGTGGAGGAGTACGGGGACATCTTCACCTCACCCACAGGGGTTCCTATGCACTGTCAGTTCAAGCACCCGATTGATCTGACCCCAGGTGCGCCGCTACCCAATGGACCGATCTATTGGTGCTCTGTTCTAGAGAATGATGAAATCAAGAGTTAGATTCAGGAGCTGCTGTAGAAAGGTCACATCTGACCAAGTTCATCGCCCTGTGGGAGCCCGATCATGTTGGTACATAAGAAGGATGGGACGTGGAGACTCTGTATTGACTATTGGGCGCTGAACAAGATCACTGTCCAGAATAGGTACCCGATCCCACGGGTTGATGACCTTCTAGACCAACTCAAAGGTGCAAAATATTTCAGCAAGATCGACTTGAAGTCTGGGTATCACCAGGTACCAATTGAACCCTCCGATGTGTGGAAGACTGCCTTCAAAGCCAAGGAAGGCCTTTTCGAATGGCTGGTCATGCCTTTCGGGTTGAAGAATGCTCCTGCAACCTTCATGAGGTTGATGGACGAAATATTGCAGCCATTCACCAACTCATTTGTAGTGGTGTGCTTGGATGACATTCTGACCTTCAGCCAGACTTGGGAAGAGCACCTTCACCACATCCGACAAGTCCTCCAAACACTGCGACAACACAAGTTGTGTGCCAATTTGGAGAAGTGCACTTTTGGCATGACCCATATTCAATATCTAGGATACATTATTGATGAAAGGGGGGTGCATGTGGATCCAACCAAGATCCAAGTCATTCGGGATTGGCTAGCCCCAACCACTATAACAGAGTTTCGCAGCTTTCTGGGTCTTGCTAATTTCTACTGTAGGTTCGTGTTAGGATTCTCTTATATCACTTAGCCCTTGAGTCAAGTCACCAAAGGAGGAGCGAGAGAAAAATTCTTTTGGTCGGAACCTCAACAGAAGGCATTCACAGAATTGAAAAATCGCCTCTGTTCTGCCCCAGTGCTCACATTAACAGACTTGCAACAACCATTTGAGATTGAGACAGATGCCTCTGACTATGCTATTGGGGCAGTTCTTACTCAACATGGACATCCAGTGGCATATCACAGTGAGACATTGTCTGACACAGTTCGCAAGTATCCCACTTATGACAAAGAAATGTATTCCATTGTGCAAGCTTGTCGACAATGGAAGCATTACATTTTGGGGAAGGAAACAATCATTCACATAGACCACCAACCCTTGAAGTTCATACAGACACAAGGGAAGTTGCAGAATGATCGCCATCAGAAGTGGTCCACATATCTGCAAAAATTTCATTTTAACATCAAGTACAAGAAGGGTAGCACCAATAATGTTGCAAACTGCCTCAGCTGACCACCGATTGTGGCGCTCACCACCATTCTCAACTCTTGTGGGCACAAGACTTCTGATTGGCCGCTTCTCTACGAGAGCGACCCAGAATTCGGCCACATCTACAAGGCACTCTTGGGGGGTACACAAGTTCCAAATTTTCACCTCCAAGATGCACTTTTATGTCACCTAGGACACCTTTGTGTTCCTTCAAGCGAGCGTTCCAAGATGATATGGGAAGCACACTACAATCGAGTTGCTGGGAATTTCAGGGTCGAGAAAAAAGTAGCAGTACTGCAGAAGTATTTCTACTAGCCGAACCTTCGAAAGGATGTCGAGAAGAACATCAGATCCTGCACTGCTTGTGCCATTTCCAAACCGACCATCAGGAAGCAAGGCCTATATACTCTGCTACCTACCCCTAGTCGAACTTGGGAATCCATATCCATGGATTACATGTTGGGCCTGCCTTCTACTAAGCATGGAAATGATTGTGTTTTCGTGGTCGTTGACAGATTCTCGAAGATATCCATTATGGCGGCCTGGAAGAAAAATATCATGGCAGAAGCCACTGTTAAACTCTTCTTTGAACAAGTGTGGGTGCACTTTGGGATTCCACAGTCTATCATATCAGATCGGGATGGTAGGTTCCTCAACACATTTTGGTCCAGCCTCTGGTCAATGCTGGACACCAAGCTCACCAAGTCCACAACTTTCCATCCCCAAACAGATGGCCAGACAGAGGTCGTCAACAAAATGATTGTACACATTCTGCGCATGTACAATTCAAAGAATCCACACACATGGGACGAGAGCCTCCCCTATGTACAACATAGTTATAACTGGGCTCTCCATAGTTTAATCGGCCATAGCCCCTTTCAGGTGGGCTTGGGATTCCAGCCACTATGTCCCATTGACATAGCCATGCCATTTGCGGCTACTCACGCCGATTCGGCTCATGTCCAGTCTGAAGTTGACAAAGCAAATAGCTTCATCAAGTGCATTCAACACATCCGCCAACAGGTTCATGACATATTAGACAGAGCCAATGCTAAGTACAAGCAACGCCATGATCAACACAGGGTGCCACACAACTTCCAAGTGGGCGACAAAGTATGGCTACATTTGTAGAAGGAGCGCCTCACTGGACCCCACCGTAAGCTTCACCTGCTCCGATACAGGCCGTACACCATCACCAAGGTTGTAGGGAATAATAAATTTGAGCTTAGTATTCCACCATTCCTTGGTCTGCACCCAATATTCAATGTGGACCGCCTTCGTCCTTACTTCCCACCTCTACTGGACACCTCTGACATTGCAGAACAACTCACACCGACAGAGTTAAACCCAGATTGCATGGAACAGGCCACCACAGATTGTATCATGGACACACAAATCAGTAACACTCGCCAACAGAAGATCCAACTGTATCGGGATGTCAAAGCTGGCCAATTCCTGCACCAAGGAAAGTGGTTCACCAGGGACCAAGTTCAGCAGATGTTTCCTCATCTCATGGAGGAACTTAACACAATGGGGACCATTGCTTCCTAAGGGGGGAGGAATGATCCAGGTGGATATTGGTGGTCACCTGCCTATTCCACTTGGGGCCCCACCATTGTCTCTTTTAGTTTTTCAGTTTCAGCACAACTTACTATTTTTAGCAGTTTTTCGGGTCCTGAACTTCCGGAGCTGTTTAGAGGCCCTAAACGACGTTTTTTGGGAAAACGGGGAGCAACATGGGTCCATGGACCGATGTTGCTCACTCGAAATTTTTAGTCCTCAGATAGATATTTCTAACGAGGTATGGTACACGTCAAATGAAGACCATATGCCAAAGTTACTTCCTCAGGAAGTTGAAATATCAATTTACCCAAACAGGGCCCATAGTTTTGGCGCTTCATCTCCTAGGGTTAGGGTTTTGGCTGTTTAGGATTTCCCGTTGTTACTAAATAATAAATAGGCCCTCAAAACTCCTTGTAACTTAGTTCAGAGGCCTGTAGCCACCACATCTCTTCTCAAAGATAGCTATCAGCGCCCTAGCTAGTTTTATTTCCATTCTTTCTGTAAGCAAATTTCAGTTCTTTGATATTAATTGAATGAAGTGTTATTTCCGCTGCATCTTTGTATTTATGGTTATATGTTTATTCTGTTGCGTTCCTGCATAAATCCAAATCATATGTAGGATTTGATTCACTTTGTAGCTTATGTTTTTGCTGCAATATTCCTAAATTTTTATTCTGTTGGTTATTGTATGGACTTGAAATTTGTGGAATTTTGTAACAACCCTGGTAAAAATTCATGTAAATAAAAATATAAGGCCATATTGATGGGACACTTATTCCATGCTGAATGGTAATATAAAACATCCTAGTGGGTGTTCATTTGGTTATTATGGCTACAGGAAAATGGAAAAGGCAATGGCCAAGGCTTTAGAAAGGCAAAGTGGCATTTATTGGCATTTATTTATGAAAATAATGGAAAATAGGAGAAAAGCGAGGTGAAAGGTCACAGGTTGCATGTGAGGAGGAAAATGAAGAAAAATAATGGAAAATGAAGAAATAGTGGCCTCATTAATAAAAAGGCTTCTAAGGATCAGCTGGTAAGCTTTTTTGGTTAGTACATTTTTGGAACTCTCTCATTATTATCTCTCTCTCTCTCATACTCTTAGATACTTAGAGTTTCTTGGAGCACTCTTGGAAAGTGTGGATACTTGGTGATTTGGAGCAAGAAGGAAAAGGAAGAGTAGGAATGTGTAAGAATTCATTGGGATCAGAAGCTATAGTGGGTTTTGATTGAAGGTACCGAGTTGCATGTATATTTTCCTCACTAGTTTTGGCATGCATGGTGTAGGCATGTGCATTTGCCTAGTCTTTCCATTTCCTAGATAGCCATGGTGTTGTGGGTTTATTTACATTGAATTTTTTTTTTTTGGGTTCGTTCTCATGATTCCTTTAGCTGTGGGTTGAGTTATTAGTTCCTAGAAGCCTTGGTTGGACAAACGCTCTGGAAGCCCAACATACAACTATGGGTTGAGTTACTAGTCCTGGAAGCCTTGGTTGGAAAAAATATCTGGAAGCCCTAGGTGGGTTGAGTCACTAGTATTGAAAGAATTTGTTGGATAAACACTCTTGAAGCCCTATAATAGTCGGAGTTGAGTTACTAGTCTTGGAAGCCCTGGTTGGAACAAACATTCTGAAGCCCTGGAACAACTTGGATAGAGATCAATCTATGATGGTTGTGATGTCTGACTGGAGGTGGAATAATTGGTTGAGGGTTAAGGTGGTTTGGCCTCTAAAAGCCCTAGATTGGTTTTTATTGATGTGTTTGATGAGATCCCACATTCAAGTTTGGAATATGGCATAAGCGTGATTGGCTGAAGAGAGATTTGGCTTAGCCAATCTATGGTTGGGTGGAACATGGAAGTCCCATCTCCGGTTGGTTTTTATATCCTTAAATTAGAAGCTCATTCCTTTGGTATTTGGTATGAAAATGTACTAGTTATTATGTGGATTATATTGTTGTTGTATCCAATATATTTCTGTTGTTATTATGCTGGTTGTAAGCATGCATTTTATAAGTGATGATGTATGGTTCTCCCCATGTTTTTACTTATAAATGAATGTACAATGTATATATGGTAAAATAGATTGTATGGAAGTTAATGATGTAGGGGAGCAATGATTCTTAGCGATTCTTAGATAAGTATGAGACCCCTTTTCTCTATTATGTTGTTTACACCTGTAAATTCAATGTTTGTGACATGTTTGACAAAATGTATGGCATGGCTAGGAGGGGTCCAGATGAGTTATTAATGATGTGATTCCTTCCTTATAATTGTCTTTATGTTATCTATCATCTCTGAATTTTTCATGAAGTTTTGGGCAAAGCACTGGGTTCTGACCCTGAAAATGTGGCTCAAATCTTGGAGATGCAGGCATAGAACAAAGTTTTTAGGGCCCTGGCCACTGGCATGCAGTGTTATGCCTGGGGATATAGCCTCCTATTTGCTGGAATGTAGTGTTATGCCAATGACTATGGTTCAAAGAGGTAAAAATGTCAGTGTGACCCAGGGATAAGGGGCTTGAATGGTTGAGTTACCTCTTGGGGGTGTTGTGGTTGTTGTACAAGGTCTTCAGGTTTTGTATTCCATCGGTTCCACTTCCTGAATGTCACACAGGAGGCTGAATCTCATTATAGTAGCCTATCATCACATGTTTACCCTAGTTGGATGGTTACTTGGGTAGATGTGGGAAGAGTGATCCAGGTGGATATTGGTGGCCACCTGCCTATTCCACTTGGGGCCCCACCATTGTTTCTTTCAGTTTTTCAGTATCCTTAATTGTAGCACATTTTAATATTTTTAGAAGTTTTTTCGGGCCGTAGAATTTTGGAGATAGATCTTTCTAATGATGTATCATGTGCATCAAATGGAGATTGTATGCCAAATTTATGACCCCTAGAAATTAATGTACCTACCTCAATGGGGCCCATAGTTTGGTGTTTCATCTTTCAGGGTTAGGTTTTTGGATGTTTATGGTTTTACATTGTTTCTCAATAATAAATAGGCCTTCGAGCCTCATTGTAACATAGTTCAGAGGCCTGTATCCACCACATCTCTTCTCAGAAATAAGCTACTAGCACCCTAGCTAGTTTATTTCCATTTTGTTTGTAAGCATATTTCAGTTATGTGATATTAATGAAATGAAGTCTTATTTTTGCTGCATCTTTGCATTTATGTGTATTTCTGTATTTTATTGTGTTCCTGCATAAGTCTGGATTGGTTTTATAAGAGCGGTATGCTCTTTTTCGATCCTTATTTGCATGTCTCAAAAAAGGTCGGGTTATAAGGAGTTAGGGCTCGATCTAGTTGAACCTTTATAAGATCAACCTCACAAACCCCAAAAACCGCCCATGGCGGACAAAAATAAAGAAGAGCGAGAAGGAGATTATATCAAAATATTGCTCGAGTAGGCCCTCGAGAAAAAAAGGAACACAATGATGGATAATTTTTCCCATATCCTTCAATGACTTCCCACTGGCGGCACATCTGCATCTAGCAGGCACTCTGGAGGTGCAACTACTTTTATGGTACAAGTAAACTTTGACATTCCCATATTTGAGGGAAAAATAGATGCATACGTCATAGATATATGGTTGAATCTATTAGAAGGGTATTTATCAGTTCATGAATTTTCCAACCGGGAAAATATCACTTTTTCACTCCTCAAATCTAACCCCCATGTCAAGGACTGGTGGGAAATCTACTGTGAGCAAAAGGACGAGAGGGAATCCTCTCTGTTTTTTGCCGCACCCACTTGGAATTCTTTCCGAGATGCCATCAAGGAATAATATTATCCAGTGGGGAGATATGAGGACAAGTATATACAATGGACTACACTGCAGTAGCAAAGGGATAAAGATGTGCATGAGCTAACGAATTTGTTCCAAACCCTGTGCAAAAAATTGGGTATCAAAGATGTAGAGAAACATTTGGTGTTGAAGTACTGATGTTGTCTACAAATATACATTCAGGAGGAAATGGAGTTCCTCAACATCTCCTTTCTTGGTGTAGCATATCGGTATGCTGCCAAGATTGAGAAAAAGTTTAAACAGAAGAAGCGAGACTTTGGATTTGCGAATTAGAAGCAAGGAAAAGGTGCCCCCAAACCACATAACAAAGGACATAGCCAAGACAAGGTGGCCCAGGATAACCCACCAAAGGCACAAGCAAATAACAACACAAAGAATCCAAATAAGGACACAGGAAAGTGTTGTGAGTTCCATAAGAGCTCCACTCACAACACAAGTGAATGTTGGGCCAAGTAGTCATTGGTGGCCGAGCTGAAGGATTCTGAATCAGATGCATGATCCGACTCTGAATCATAACCTAACAAGGGGAATCATAAAGGGAAGCATATTATCGATGTGGAGACCAACACCACTGTTTCCACCATGAAGATCCAAAAGGAGGAAGCAGAAGATCTAGAGGAGGGGGAGCACCTCTTCCATTCCCAGATGCGGGTAAAGGGTTTCCTGCTGTAGTTCATTGTCGATAGCAGGAGCCAAAAGAACCTCATTTCAGCAGAGGTCATGGAGTGGTTGGGCTTGCCTACCACAACACACCCACAACCGTACACCATTGGGTGGCTTCACCAAGGACGGGATCTCAACGTTAGCCAACTGTGTCGCCTTCCCTATAGCATCAACCCCTTCATGGATGAGGTATTATGTGACATAGCTCCTCTTGATGTTTTTGATGTATTATTAAGCCAAACATACTTGTGGAAGCGACATGCTATGTATGAGTCTCAACCTCGCATTGTTATTGTTACTTTGGGAAATAAGTTGTATAGGATACCAGAGGTAGCACCGTCTGTCGCGATCTCTTTGGTTACTGCAAAACAATGTAGTAAGCTCATCTCAAAAACTGGGAAATTTGTTTTCCTGGTAATCCACCCTTAGGGAAAGAATAAGACTATGGCCATGACCGCTAGATAGAGCTCTTCTACACAACAACAACAAATGGACAAGGTCGTGGAGGAGTATGGGGACATCTTCACCTCACCCGTACTGGTGCCTTTGCACTGTCAGGTCAAGCACCCCATCTATCTAACCCCCTGCCCCTACCCCAACCAACATAGAACAATTTAAAAGGGCTAGTGGCCATGAAACTGCCGGATCCGCATCATTGCACATCGGGCGGTGGGTAGGCCACCTCCAGTGGGCCCAACCCACACCCCAATGGAGCCATGTAAAACACGGTGGAATAGTCGGACTGGTGGGTATCGAACCTGCGTCAGCCACGTGGGTTGGCTCGTCTCCATGTAGTAGTCCCATCACAACAGATATAACAAACCAAAAACCAAAAAGAATCCATAAACCAAAACGTGCCTATTATGGAGGGGTCAGGATTTGACCCCCCGACCTTCCTCCAACGAACCTCCAAATTTTACCACTGCGCCAACTGACTTTCTCGGTAAATTATGCCCAACCTTCAATATTTAAACCCATTTCTTCAGTGTGCCAGGGGAGAGCAGGTACTGGAGTGGGCGCGCGGTTCTAGGTGGACAGGTGGAACCTTGAGCCACTTAACCAGATGTAGTGGAACCATGATTGAGCTCAACCTTCAGAGCGGCCAAATTTTCCCAATGTCCAAATTGGACAAATTTTATATGGATTTTACACCTCTCAGCGACACGAAACTGATGGCGGTGTTAGTTTCTGCAACAGAGGTCTCGATTTTTGGCCATTTTCCAGAATGGGACAATCGATTTTATGCCATTCGATGCCACGTTTTCAATGGTGCATTCAGATCCAGCGATTGAGCAGCCTATTCTTTAGCCATCATCAGAGTTGAGGTATTGAAGTGTTGTTTCCATGTACTTAATTGATTATTTCTATAGGATGTTTTATGTCATGTCGATTCCTGCTTGATGTATGATGCAAAATGTTTATGTTTATTTGTTGTTGTCGATTCTTGCTTGATGTATGATGCAAAATATTTATGTTTATTTGATGTGGTATGTATTTATCATGGATGGTGATTTATGTTGCGAGATCCATTTGTTGCCTTGATGTTGGGATACTCTTTACCACCATGTGTGAAGTTGTCATGCTGATTCAGAGGTCTGTATGAGTGAGAATTCCATGCAGTAAAACGTCTCACGGAGAGACTTTTCCACTCATGTTGAGGGCCCATTTATTTGTATGAAAAGTAAAAAACATCCATGTAAACCATAACCATTTACAACACCAAATGAAGTGACCAACACCATCGAGACACCGAGGCCCGGAGACGTAGTCCACACTAGATGAAATATGTTATTAAACGACTTGCATCTTTGTTGTGTGATTGTTGCTAGTTTTCCTCTTGATTATACCTGCATATGTGTTCATTAATGCTTCGATAAAATGTAGTTCTAACACATCAAACGAAGCAAAATTTCTTGGTTAAAATGGTAGCAGAGATTTACCCGTATCAAGTGGTATTAGATCGGTATTCTTGCTGATGTGAACTGCAAGTGTGAACCATTCAACATGCAACAATTGAGGATGTCAAAGACATGTACGAGACCATGCTCGGGATGTCTGAAAGGGTGGTGTTGGCTCGAGGGGTCCTGACCCAGGTTCGGAGGTTAAGGTTTGCAACAAACCCCTATACTACTGGCCCTTTCGGCAATGAACTACTTGCACAGGCCAAAGTCTTAATCGAAGCAATATGGGAGAGTGCTGGAACCATGTTTCCGCACCCTGAGAGAGAGTAGGTAAGTCAAGCAGATCTGCATTCGTAGCCTATTGAGCTCACACCAAATAGATCTATTCGCAGGTGTATTGACAATATAATCCATAATATAACAAAGCTATTATCATGCACAGATCTAGTAGATACCTCCGCATCCATGTGTGTAATACCAAATATCAGCACAAGAAACTATAATCACATCAATTAACATATCAAAGATACATATACTAGACGCATAGGTACTTTCACAGTTTGTAGCAATTAGACAGACACTTTCGCAACTTAATCATATAACCCAGGTTTGCATAAATCATAACAAAACAGATCTAGATAACATCAGATGTCCAACAGTACTTTGCATATAAATAAATAAATAAATAAATATATATATATATATATATATATATATATATATATATATATATATATATATATATATATATATATATATATATATATATATATATATATATATATATATATATATACAAAATCCACTTACAATCCTGTGCATCGCCTACACACACAAATGCAAATAGGTCCGCAAACAATAGGACTGAGGATCTCCATGCATGCAGCCAACAGGAGTCCTTACCCAAAAACCCGACAACAGATCTAACAATTCACACTTAGCATCCAACTTAATTCTTTTGTACTTTCGGACTAAAAAAGGTTCATCTATTTATATCGACTTAGCCTATGCTTCCAATGGTCTGCAAACCGTGGTTTGCGGATGCTTGGTCTACCCTTGACCCATTACATTACATTTGGGGCTTTGAACCACCACAAAACCCCTGCGCTAGACTAAATAATATCAAAATTATAAAAAATTATACAAAATTCGTAGCTTTTAGGGGACCTTGTTCCAACAGTCCCCCAACACAATCTTGTGACTCATCCCGAGTCACTGCAATGGTGGGGTCTCCACCTGTGCCTGCAGTTGTTTGACCGCCTCAATCAGTGGGGGCAGCACTCCTTCGCTTTGAGCAACAGCCTTCTAAGCAATATCGAATAGCTTTTACGAAGTCCGTCCTTCTTTTGTAGCGGTGACGCTCTCCAGAGTCTGGTTCAATTGCTTCACAACGATATCAATATCTTGGGAGAGCTTGAGGGCTTTATTGGCCCACAGCTTAAAACGGTCATTGAGAATCTTCTTCTTCTGGCGAAGCTCGTCGATATCATCCTGGAGGGCATGGGTAGTGCGCAGTTGCGCTAATATTTGAGCAGGGATGAGGGTAGGCATCGTGGCTTTGATCCGCTCAAACACTTCTTCCTTTTGTCACAGGTCCTGGCTGATTTCACGCAGGATCGAGTCGCGCTGTACTTTGGTCCATAACTGCATGGCTATATCCAGCAATTGGGCACCCTGGGAAATTTGTCCGGCAATCACATTTGTGGCTACGGTAACCCGTGTAGCTCGCTGGGCCCACACCTTTGGTGGAGTCTCTGGCTGCAACTTGGCCTGCAAGTCCGCGATCTGCTGTTCCATCTGTGTTTTAACTACTTGGATCTCCGTTCTTGATGCTTTTAATGCTGCGACCAGCCCCTCAATCTTTGCCTGGGGGGTATCCATGGCTAGTATTTCATCTGTAACATCCGCACAGAGTCTACTAATTAAATTTTCCAGCTCTGTCTGCTACGCAGTGGTAAGGGTGCATGCAGCTTGGGCCTGAGCTACTTCAACAACTTTTTCTTCAATCATTTTCTCAGCTATGTTAAGCTGATGGTGCATTTGGTGATCCCGATGCTGGATTTCTTCAAAGAGCATAGTGTGGAGCATATGCAATGACTTATGAGGTATCCGGGCTAGATATAATTGCACTCGTGCATAAGCATGGACTTGCGCACCTAAGTTAGGGGAACTCATTATGAAGGCTGCGCCAGGCAGCAAACATGGACGACTTTCGGCTGTAACCACAACTGCGCTACTAGTTGCGGGGTGCGACCTTGCCTAGGTCATGCTGGTCTGAATGGTATCTGCTTGGAGCTGTAAAGCCCGGATCCCTGCTTGGAGTGTATCAACTATGGCCTTCTTCTACTCCTCAAGAGCCAACCATTTTTCCTCTGCCGCCAAGGTGACCGCATCTGAAATCTGCTCCAGATCATCTTTTTTCAGTGTCACTCCTATATCATGTTCAGGTCGGATGGCTCGCTATTTCCTGCGTTACCCTATGACAGGATCACTTGTTCGCTTTGTGCCTCAGGGGGAATCAATACCTCCCACATCCAATCCTTCTGTCCTTAGATTCGGCTGAGAATTTGTTTGTATTTCTGCATTTGCGTCCTTTTCAGTGGGCTGTTTCTGCTGCAGATCCTTTTGTGTTGCTGCGTCTGTGCCCTTCCCTATAATATTACTTGGTCCTTTGGTATCCTTGGTGATGACAGGTAGGATTAATTTCATTGTGCTAGTTCCTTCAGTGCCCTTCGCGCCTGTTTTGAAGCCGATATTCCAGTTTGGAGGCCATAGTGCAATTACATTGTCAATTTCTTCGTCCGCCACCATATAAGGGAGCGAGGCCCAGGCTTTATGCTTGCATGCTCTAATCTGGAAGTTGTGCATGGTGAACTGAAATGCCGTGATGTTTTTGTACTTTTCATACACTGCTGGAGACAAGCATGGTCGGGAATTGATGGTGGCTGCCAAGCTGCTCTGGAAGAGGACCCAGAATACTTGGTTGTCCTCGATGTGCTGCGCATCCTGGGAGTCCCACAAGTTTGTATAATGAGCCCCTTTACACATGTCTTGGGTAAGCTCAGGGAGAACTGATTCCTCAGGGGCTTCCCAGGCGACCAAGGTGATGGGAAAAAAAAACCAAGAATAACAAAAGGCGTGCCCCTGCTCCTGTGATTCTCAGACATTGGCCAAAAATTCGTTGCATAAGTATTGGGCCCAATTGAAGTAGAACCCTTTCCCGCATTGGCTTGCTAACTGAATTACATAGGCAGGGACGGTTACGACCTAGCATTTTTGCATCATCTTGCAGGACAAAAACATGGTACCCAACTGCGTACTAGGGTCACTGATAGATCTGATTATGAAGCCTCGAGTATTCCTCTCCATATGGTAAGTTTTGTGCACGTATTCAACATTTTCCCCCTCATACTTCTTGTCAATGCACTCCAGAGGGTTTTTCCCTTTCACAAGAAGACCATTAATTCGATGAATCAGCGCCGCACTGATGGGGATCTGATCCTGGATCCATAGGCAACCCTCATGAACTAGGGAAAGCAACTGGCGTGCCAAACGGTCTGTGATGTTGTAGTTGCCAAAGTGCAGAATCCATAGCAGGCTCAGGAGTCCGGACCCGACCAATCCACGCACCCAACGCTTGGGGATAATATTTATCCCATCGTCTTCCTGAACTCTATCAAGGTATAATTCGGGTGCTAGCTCAGGGAAAGCCTCTAAATTGGCCAAGTCGTGATCATCGAATTTTATCTCATGGAACCTTCCAAACGGATCGCCAATGACAGGGACCTCTCCCAGGGTTAGTGGAATCTGTAGGTGGGTGATTAGGCCATCGAAGTTCTTTGGTGTGCGCATCGAGGGCCTGCGCAACCGAACGAAAGGAGGTGACCAGTTGATCGGTGCGGCGATTTGGGCCTCTTCCTGAGCAGCATGCGCCTGGGGCATTGCTCGCAGAGATTTTACATTTCTTGGGGAAGTACAGGGCTTCACCCAACCCAGTTCGCAGGTTTTCATGAACTTTGAGCTTTCTCCTTTCCCTTCTTCTTAGTTGTTCTCAACATGGATATAACCTCTTCAGCCTCAGACTTAATCTCCACTACTTCCTCGGCTTCTTGTTCTGCCGAGGTCACTGGTTCTGAGGGCTTAGCAGGGTTAGTGGCCATCATTCTGGCACGAAAAATGAATCCCAACCCCGGGTGGCTACTGTCAGAGGGAGTAGGTTGCTCAAACATGAAAGGGATGCTATAGGCACCAAAATTCTTACATCACAAATTCGTTAAGGACAAACACGCCAAGTACAAGCTATTCAAGCGATACAAAACCCTTGTCTAATCTATCCTACTCCTTTTATAGCCTTTGCGATCAAACAATGGTTGGGTAAACTTCACTTGGAACTTACCATCAAGTAAAGGGTAAAAAATCTCCCGAAATTGTCTCATTAAATGCCGGCTGCCCACTCCCTTCAATGGTAACTTTTTCCTTTTACCCAATTTTACTGTTGCAACGACTAGTTTTCGCACCTCTTGTGCGTTCAACACACCCCTACACTCCCAACGGACTTTCCGTACACCCAACGTAGATTTATACGGCCAGCGCACCTAACTTGCGCATATCATGGTACCTTCCGTTTGTATCTCCCTTGGTGGGTGTTGCCTAGTTTATATAGCTACTCCAGCCATATAGTCATTTGATTCGATACAGTTTGAGTCGGCTGCCATTGACATAGCCGGGTAGCATATCGCCACACAGGGTGGCTAATCGAACAACCCCAATGTCCATGATTTCTTTAACTACATAGGGCCCTAGCCAGTGCTATCGAAACCTCCCCTGGTGTCTCGCAAACTGGCTATCATACAGTAGCACTAAGTCACCCTCCGCAAAGGAATTTTGTCCGAATATCTCGATCATGCCATGCCTTATCCCGACCCTTCTGAACCTATTGATGGAAATTAGCAATGAAGCGATCTTCCTCCAAATCCACAAGCTGCGCTAACCTCTTCTCCATGACATTAGGCTATGCCATATTTGTAAAGGCTGCAATGCGCAGACTAGGAACAATATATTCCATGGGCATAATGGCCTCCTTTCCATAAACCATCCGAAATGATGTTTTCCCTGTCAACTTCTTACAGGTGGTTCGGTAGGCCCACAGAACAGATGGGATGCGCATGTCCCAATCACTGCGATCAGAGTTACAAACCTTGGTCAGTGCATGCTCCAAGACCTTATTAAAAGATTCAACCGCTCCGTTTGCTTGAGGATGATACAGAGTGCTTTTCGCATGATGGATCCGAAATTATTCCTTCAAGGCCTATATTGTTTCATTGAAAAAGTGCGTACCTTTATCGCTCATCAGGATTTTCGGACATCCAAATCTGGTAAGAATCTGCTCAAAGATGAAGTGCGCAGCAATATCTGCAGTACAATCCTTTACTGCTTGTGCTTCGGCCCACCTAGTTACATAATCAATGGCAGTTATAATGTAACGCACACCGATATTCTTTCCGGGTGGGTTGATAGGTCCTACAAAATTGATGGCCCACTTGTCAAATGCTTACAGGGCCATTTGTGGTTGAAGGGGCATTTCATCCCTGCGAGATGGCCTTCTGGTTTGTTGGCATGTATCACAGGCCTTGCAATAGTCGTGAGAGTCACTATGCAAGGTAGGCCACCATAATATAGCTCTTAAGATCTTCTGCGCTGTTGCTCTCAATGTGTAGTGACCTCCTGCTACCCCATCGTGGGCTTTTGCCAAGATAACATGCCTTTCATGTTCCAAAATGTACCTTCATAACACTTCATCTGCTCCCATCTTATATAGATGATTGAAAATGATGGTAAAGTCCGTAGCGCGGGTTACCAACTCTTTCTTCTGTTGCATCAAATACTATGCAGGTGCCATGCCTGTAGTTAGGAAATGAATGATGTTAGTGAAGTGTGCATCAACGACCTTAATAGAAAACAACTGTGCGTCAGGCAATCCTTCTTCTAGGTTGGTTGGTTCCTTGCCAGTCTCAATTCGGGACAAGTGATCTGGTCCGATATTCAACTTCCCCGGTTTGACAATGATCTCAAAGTCATATTCCTGGAATAGCAGTAGCCATCGACAGATCTTCCCCCCCAACACAGGCTTATTCACCAGGTACTTCAAAGCCGAATGATCTGTAAACATTTTGAAGTGTCCTCCTAAAAGGTAGTGGCAATACTTCTGTAGTGGATATACCATCGCCAAGCCCTCCCGTTCCATGGTAGAGTAGTTGCGCTTTGCACCAGAGAGTTTACTACTGGAAAATGCGACCGGATGATCAATGTCTCCATCTCCAGGCTGTGTAAGGACTGCTCCTAGCGTGATTCCTGAGGCATTGACGTGGACATGGAACACCTTTGCCCAATCAAGAAAAATGAGGATGGGCACAGAGACCATCTTTTCTTTGAGTAGCTCGAAGCTCTTCTGACACTCGTCATCCCAAAAAAATGAAACATCCTTCTTGAGTATCTTCTCCATAGGCACTGTGATCAACGCATAACCCTGAATGAACTTCCTGTAGTAGCCTGTGTGTCTGAGGATCGAACGCAACTGCTTCTCAGTTGTAGGTAATGCAAGATTTATAATTACGACAACCTTCACAGGGTCAACCATCAACCCCTGTCGGCACACTATATGTCCGAGCAAGATTCCGGAGGGTATGCAGAAGATACACTTCTTGATATTAAGGGAAATCTGGTGCTTCCTACAGGCATCCAACATCATGCGCATGTTTGAAACGTGCTTCTTTACTAAGCCGAAGATAGTCCAATCATCAAATTAAACTTCCAGAAATTTGTGGATGAACTCTTTGAACACTACGACTACGACTTGTGAAAAGATAGCAGGGGAATTCTTGAGTCCAAATGGCATCACTGTATACTTGAAGGATCCCCATTCAGTGGCAAACGTAGTCTTGCTACGATCTTCTGGTGAGATTATAATCTGATGGTACTCTGAGAAACCATCCGTGAATGAGTACACTTCCTGCCCTCCTACGCTATCCAGGATTTCGTCTGAGAGTGACATAGGAAAGGGATCATGTACGCAGACATCATTCAATTTGCGCAAGTCTACGCAGATTCATATCTCGCCCTTCGTCTTTATCTCTTGAACCACCATTGGGCTTACCCAGTTTGACTGTTCCACTGGATCGATTGTACCTGCTGTGAGCATTTTATCAATTTCTTCCTTAACCTTTTGCTTATACTTAGGATTCAAACAATACGGTTGCTGCTTGACAGGACACGCCTCTGGTTTTAGAATGATGCACATGACCCCTAGGTCCCCTGTGATCCCCTTAAGCTTTGAAAACTTCGTTGGGAATAAGTCTTGATATTTAGTGAGCAGGTTAGCGACTTTTCCTAATGTATCATCATCCCAATAATCCCCAATTTTAGCCAACTTGGGCTGCTCTTCTCTGCCAATGTTGACTTCTCGCAGCTTCATAGGCTGCGTAACGTTCACAATTCGTAGTGGAGGTCCAACAACTACGTGTTATCCCTCTGATTCTAGGATAGAGATATTACATGGATCCTCATCACATTCTTCTAAGGTTATATTGCGGCAGTTGGCAATATCCTACACCTATGTTTCCCATGTTGGTACTGCAAATGCTGTGTAGGGGCTGGACTCACCAAACACAAAGGTGTCTATATCCTGCAGAGCTTCGTCAAGCACCTCTGAGCCCCCTGTCAATCCAAATGTTCCCATGAATTCATCCTTTAAAGTTTCCCAGTGGCGGGTGCGCTGATGCAGCTCCGCATCTAAGTACCATGTAGTGGGAATTGGTCCCAAGGCATGAATAAACAAGTGAACCCATTCTTTTGTAGTTCGGTCACACCATTTCTCCATCTAAGCAAACAAGTGCTCGCACGGGTCCCCTGGGCCTAGAAACGTCTTGACACACACATCAACCGGAGGCTCAAATCACAGGATCATCATGTCCCAACATTCCTCCTAGTCCTGGAATTTCCCCTTATGCGTGTCCCACCACCTTGCAGGTGTTGCGCACATAGCTAGATTAAGTGCCCATATCCTTCGTTCTCTTGGAACCTTAGCTTCAAATGTTCGCAAAAACTCCTTTATACTACCAGAACCATCAAAGTAGGGCAATTTTCTTACCTCTGAGGATATGCATCGGAAGTCCCTCGTGATTTGTAGGCAGCGCAGCGTAGAGACATCATGTAACCGGCTTTTCCAGTTTTCTATTTCTTCGTCGGAGTCAGAGAAAAATTTTCTATCCTTCTCCCAGCAAAGCACACCATTGGCCGTAGGATTGATCCAGTCTTCGTCCCGCACAATTAACTTATAGATGTGATCCACCTCCTCTTCCTCACGCACTGGCTCTGTATACCTTTCTCCTTTTACGGGGTCTAGTGGTACTACAACCCGTGTCCCTTCACTTTCAAACACCATGATTCACTTCTTCAGATTGTTAATTCCGCCCATATCTATGGCCCAGTCCAATCCTAGGAGCGCAGGATAGGGGTTCGCATCTTCTACAATCTGAATGACCTCAAAATCCGCTCGGACCTTAACTCTTGCGATATCTACCACGATTTTTGACAGTATTCCCAACGGTATGATCTTCTGCTGGTTGGCCATGCGTAGATGGATAGTGGACCATTCCAACCTAGGTTCCCCCATTCGCTGCCAATTCTACTTGGGCAGTACATTCGCATCCGATCCCAGGTCAAAAATAACCTGATGCATTTCATAATCACCAATTTGCGCGGTTAACTGCATTTCCCTACCAGTGCGCTTCTTATGATTATATAGTTTGTGCACATCCTTAACTTCCATAGGTGGGTTTGTTTGTTCTGTGCAGCTGTCTATTAGTGCTTGGAGGTTTTCTATGGCCCACTGGTTGTGCAAAAAATTCATACATGCCTGAAAGAATGGTTTGACCTCGTCCCCGGCTCTAATGTTTGTGGGTTTCTGAGAAGCAGACGCCTCCACCTAAGAAAATTTTTTCCGACTTGCGGCAAAGGTTTCCTTTTCCTTTTGTAGGTCCAAACCTTCTTGTTTGGTGACTTCTTTCCGAATCAGAGGCCCCGTCATAGCTTTCTCCTTAGCCCCCCCAGTAGCCATGCCACTACATGTTATAAAATTAACGCTTGGTCCTTCATCTCGAGGTTCTGCCTTGACTCTTTGTACATTTTGTGTAGGTGTCTGCTGCTTCTCCTGCATCTTAGATATCAGAATTGGGCAATATTCGATCACATGATCCAGATGTCTGTAGTATCTGCAGGATTGTCTTGCAGGGTTCATGCAGTCCCTTGCAAAGTGCCCTATTTATCCGCAGTTATAGAAAATTAGTTGTCCTCTCCCCTACCTGCGCTTCAACCTTGACCCCCTCCCCTGCCCCTGGCTCGGGAACCACCCATATCTGAGGGGGATCTTGGTGAAGAAGGGTCTGATTTTACCTTATATAGGTTTCCACTGTCTATCATCAGATCATAGGTTCGACAGTTCTATTCGTCATGACCTACGGATGTGCAAAACCTGCACCATTGTTGCTTTACTTCTGGGAAATATGGGACAAGGCGAGGATAGTGGTTGGTATCATGTAGCCCAGCAACACGACAATCATCGCACCACATCACCGGCTCACTTGGTCCCGTAGCTTCCCTAGGATGCAATGGGTTGGGTCCCCTAACCCGCATGTAGTTTGCTAGCAGCGGGAAATTATCCTTGGTGTGGCCATTCACCTTGCATCATATGCATCATCTGTCAGGACTAGCCTATGTTCCTTGCTCCTTTTGCAGATTCTGGATATCCATGTGCATTGCCTCTAAATGTCCTTGTATTTTTTGTACTCCTAACTGGGTATCATCTCTTGGCGCAACTTCCAGCTTCATAGAAATCTCCAAGGCCTTTTCCTGCAGTTCAATGGCTTGATGACCCATTGGCATGCGTAGGTGGGGTCAAAACATAGCAATGAACCACTTCGTGTGCTGCCTGTCAGCATACATAAATCCTCCTTCTCTAATCACCTTCTTTAACTGTTGGTCAGCTTCCCATACAGAATTAGATGGTCCTTGCTTGAAATCTTTCAGATCGTTCACTATCTGAGAGTAGGAATTAGGCTTCTTGAACTGTTGTTTCAAGGCATTCTTCATCTCTTCAATGGTCACATTCACATGCTGAGCTATGTATCCCATATACCAGTCCAAGGCCCTTCCTTTAAAGGTAAGGTATAGCTGCGCCCTTTTCACAGCATCGCTGACCATGTTTTGCGTAGTCCATATTGATACTGCGACAAACCAAAACCAATCCATATCTTCATCCCCTACGCCCTTGAAGGTAGGTAGCTTCATGTGTGAGGCCATCTTGTCTTCTGGTGGTGTAAGTATGGGTGAGTTCTTATCCCTATGCTAAGTTGAAGGTGGTGTAGTTGGAGGGCTCTGCGCAGCTGAATTCCTTACTGGGCTGTAGACAGATCTATCTCCTTCTTGATTAGTTTTGTAGTATTTTCCACTCCACGTTGTACCCTCGCTTTGATCGGAGCTCATTCACTTTGTATGACTACACATAATTCTCTTTTCACACAATAATATCTTAATCAGTAATGGTAAAGTTTTCAGAAACTTACCTCGGAAATCCTTGAAGAACCTTCGCTCCACCTCCGAATAGGATATGAATTGATCGATTGCAAATTCCATTACAAATCCTCCTAGCACACTATCCACCTAGTGATCCACTGTGTGAGTGATGATGTTATCAGTCTTCTCCAATTGCTGGATCAACTCTGCGGTCCACTGCATGACCGGTTCATCCTTCCAACACTTTTGGAAATCTATGAGCCTTGTGAGCCACTCCTGAAGCTCGGTCACAAATGTCACAAATAAAATTTCATAGATCTCTATGAAAATGTATTTATTATTCCACTTCTTTGTTGTCAACTTTGCGCTGCGATTTTCTTTTATCGCAAATTCCTGAACCTACTTTTCAAACCACTCTTCAATTTCTTTCTTCTCAGGCCTCCAATGTTCCCTTAGCATTACCCGATCCCTCTCTCAAAATGCTCTCAGTCCCGGCAATGGAACCATTTTTTGGCTTGAGGGATCCTGACCCAGGTTCGGGGGTTAAGGTTTGCTAACAAATCTCTATACTACTGGCCCTTTCGGCAATGACCTGCTTGTGCAGGCCAAAGTCTCACCCAAAGCAGTATGGGAGGGCGTTGGAACTAGGTTTCTGCATCCTAAGAGAGAGTAGGTAAGTCAAGCAGATCTGTGTTTGCAACCTATTGAGTTCATACCAAACAGATTTATTCGCAGGTGTATTGACAATATAATCCACATTATAACAGAGCTATTATCATGCACAAATCTAGTAAATACCTCCGCATCCACGTGCGTAATACCAATTATCAGCACATGACACTATAATCGTAGCAATTAGCAAATCATAGATACATTTACTAGACACATAGGTACCTTCACATTTCACATTAATTAGATAGACACTTTCACAACCTAATTATATAACCCAAGTTCGCATAAATCATAAAAAACATATCCAGATAGCATCAAATGTCCAAAAATACTTCGCATATATATATATTAATATCAAAATCCACTTACAATCCCAAAATACAGCCTGCGCACACAACCAGCAGGGTCCGTACACAACAGAACTGAGGATATCCGTGCACATAGCCAGTAGGAGTCCTTACCCAAACAACCCAACAACAGATCTAACAATTCGCACTTAGCATCCAACTTAATTATTTCCTACTTTAAGAGTAAAAAAGGTTCATCTATTTATATTGACTTAGCCTATGCTTCTAGTGGTCTGCAAACCGTGGTTTGTAGACGCTTGGTCTACCCTTGACCCATTACATTGCATTCGGGGCTTTGAACCACCCCAAAACCCCTGCTCTAGACTAGATAGTATAAAAAATTATACAAAATTCACAGCTTTTAGGGGACCCTATTCCAATAGGTAGACATGTTTTATGAATATTATGAGAAACAAGTAGCAGATAACACTGAGTTAAAGACATTTCTACGAGAAGAGAAGGAGGAGAAGCAGCGATTGTAGCTTCAATTGAAAGCCATGACAGAGGCATTGGAAGAATTGAAGCACAACGATCAAAGTCTTCAAATAGATCATGATGCATTAAAGACACTTCTACGAGAAGAGAAGGAGGAGAAGCAATGATTCCAGCTTTAGCTACAAGCCATGATAGAGGCCTTGGAGGAGGTGAAGAGCAAAAAATGCTAAGAGAATCCCTCTTCCCCTATTTCAAAATCAACATCTGAGGTAAACAATTGTGCTCATTCTTCAGTTTCATCTTCACATGTGATTATTTCTATTGGAAATGTGGAGATCCCCAGTGCAGGAACTGGCATGAGACTCCTTACCAGGATGGGGTACAAAGGAGGAGGACTTGGAATTCATGTGCAAGGCATAACTCAACCATTGGAGGCTATGCAAAGACCTCTCTACACAAGTTTGGGATACACTGAAGAAGAATGCTCAAAGGTGTCAGAAGCTCCCACGACATTGATGAAACCGTTGAGGAAAATGAATGATGGGAACACTTCCCCATCATCTTATGACAACACGTATTGCAGAGAGAGAGTTCAGGCAAGCTCTCATTGCAATAATTAAATCAAAGGAAAACATACATTGTTGAACTCGTCAGGGAAAAGAATGAGGGAACACTTCACCATCATCCCATGGAAGTGCATGTCACAATAGAAGAGCTGAGACAAACTCTCGTCACCATGATCGCACCAGAGACCACCAGGAAAGGTATAATAAATCTTGATATTCACAAGTTCATTTTAATTATAAGCATGTTTCTAATCATGAACGTAAATCATGGCATAAGAAAACATGTAGTTTTTTTGGATTACATAACCATGTCTTTTCTAAGTGTTGGAAGAGAATGGTAGCACAAAAGAGTATGAGGTGTGAAAGGCCTTCTCCAAAAAAGGGAAAGAAATTGGTTAAGCAGGTATGGAGGAAGAAGAATCATTGCAGTTATTGCGACATAAGTGGCTATCAACGAGCCACGTGTTGGAGACTCCATCTAGAGCAACGTCTGAAGGACAAACCGTGCGTGCAGAAACTAGTTAGCGAAAGTGTTCAACAAGAAAATCCACCACATTCATCGTGGTTCACTTTGTTGAGTAAGAAATGGTTTTTCTAGGTGTGGCAGTGTGTCATGGCCTTTTCTTTGTAAATCATGTGTTGCATTTCTTTATGTAAAAGTGATAATGTGTTTTTCCATCACTTGTTAAGCAACAATGATGTTTTTGGTCTTGTATTGATAGCTGGGGTATTATTGATTCCATTTTGATGTAAGCTTGACCATTGAGTATGTGTTATAAACTCGTGGCAAGTACATAAATGTTTGGGTCATATTTGGTCATATTTGAGCATGTAATTTGCAAGAGATTGTACTACATATTTGAAGGGGATGCAGGTGTCGGTTCATTGCTTATGGCTTTGAAGGACAAAGGTGGAGGAGAAGGAAGGGCGACCTTTCAGGATAATTGTGATGCAGACATAGTACACAACAGTTGCAGATTATTGTTGATGCTTTTGGTGGACCAAAATCTCCTCAGTGGGGAGGAATGATCCAAGTGGCTCCAAAGACACACACATGACAAAGAGGGCTTATGAAATCTTGAAAATCAAAGTGTCCAAAATGCTTTCGAAAGATGACCATAACATAGATATCATCGTCTTGATCACAATGATGAAAATGGTTCATCAAACAGAGTTTGTATGTGAAATTTAGAGTTGGTCAAAGTTCTAAGGTCGATTGGATGACTTGGCAGGTTAAGGAGGCAACATTTTCCCAAATTTTGTTGACCGGATTCCAGGCGAATTGTGGGACATTTAATTTGTCCCCTTTGGCATAAAAACTAAATCTTATTTTAAGCGGGGCTTGTTTAAATTAAAAATATAAAAAAGAGGGGGTGGTCTTGACCACGCCCCTACCCCAACTGTAATATTCCTTTTCAGGAATTTCAGCAATATCTCCAATGAGGACGCTGTATAAGAAAAACAGTGAAAAAATAACACAGCCCAGGGCTAGGATCCTCTAAAATATGCTGTATGTAGCTTAAATATAGAATGGCATCATAAACAAATAATTCTAGCTACATTAAACAAATATCCCCAGCTCAAATATGCTAAAAAGCATTACAACCCCAGTACATCATAAAATAGAAATGCCGGAGGCAACAACATCGTTATTTTTATAATGGAAACTACAAAAATAGATGGAAAAACACATATATGGAGATTTCATTCATTATAAGATCATAAATGAGAGGATTGACCTCTTTTACAAACACATTAGGATCCCTCGGCAAGGGTTTTCGGCAAAATAGCAACACAAGATACAACACTGCGGAAAATAACGCTGTACCCAACAACTCTGTATTGAGAAATATTTGATATTCTCAAAACGGGATACACAATACAAGAATTGGCTCAAGGCCTCCTTCAATATAACTCCTGGAGTGGAAATCACCTCCTCCTTTTCTGAAATAAGCACAAATGGATAGATACAACCCCAGCTACTGCAGCTACTGTAGAAATAACGCACTCACTTGAAGTGACTGTGCTGTCAAGGTTAGAGGATGGCTTCCCTCAAGATATTTTATGAGAATGGAACTCAAGACCTCCTCCTTGATCTCCCAATTAGCTACAACAATGATGAAACTAGAATTCCTGCATGAATTCTTGCACTAAACAGTGCTGCAACTCTGGCTAAACAGCTGAAGCTTGCAATCAGTCATAAGACTGAAACAAGAAGTATGAATGAATGAATCCTCTTGCTGCTATCCCTTCCTTTTTATCCTAAGTGAGCTTCTCCATCCTGGGCCCCACTCATTGGTGATGTAGCTTCCTTGAGAAGTTTCCTCCTTCAAAACTGCGCTACCCTAGTGGCTTTCCCTCCCTTGTGACAGTGATGGTTGACTTGGTCAACTATAGCTAGATCCTTGATTTTTCTCCTTTTCACACTCAAGAGGCTTTATTTTATCCTCCTACCTCATCCCTTTTCATATTGGGATAAATTTTATTGAGTTTCCTACTTCTTATTTAAAAAATGGAGCAATTATAATGTTCCAAGTAGCAATGGCTAATTGGGAACATTACAGTCCTCCCTACTGAAAAGTTGCTTGCCCACAAGCAACAGTAAAGAAGGATGCTGCAAGATCTTTTCTCCCCCCCAAGTGGCATCCTCTTCTGGTAGATTCCTCCATCGAAACAGATATTCTTTGATGACTCTGTTTCTCAACTGCCTCTCCCTTGTGTCTAAGATTGCTTCTAGCTACAAGATCAAATGATCCTCATCATCAATAGGAGGAAGTTCCATGTTGGCAAATACATTCCTCCCAATGGCCTTCTTGAGGCAAGATACATGGACGATATTGTGGATCTTGCTCCCCTTAGGAAGCTCCAGCTCATAAGCTACCTTACTGATACATCTATTCACCTTGTATGGCCCATAGAAACGTGGTTTGAGCTTTTCAGCTCCCTTCACCTTGAGCGTGGACTGTTTGTAAGGCTGAAGGTGTAGGTAGACAAGATCCCCCACCTCAAACTATATCTATATCCGACCACGGTCTGCATAGATCTTCTGCTGCTTCTGAGCAGTAGCAATGTTATCTTTGAGTGCCCTGAGTATGTCCTGGTTCTCTTGAATCCAATCCCTTGCCCTTGGAGCTTTGCTTGCCCCAAACATAACATCAGCGAATGAAAGTGCCTCATATCCATACAAGGCTTGGAATGGAGTCATGCCAATAGAGATATGGTGAGTAGTGTTGTAAAAATACTCCCCCAAGTGGAGCCACCGCAACCAAGCTTTCTGCTGCCCTGCCACATAGTTCTTCAAGTAGCCTTCTAGCCACTTGTTCACTATCTCAGTCTGCCCATCAGTTTGGAGGTGATAGCTGGTGCTGGGGGTCAAATCAGTCCCCACTAATCGGAAAAGTTCCTGCCAAAAGCCACCCATGAAGTGGTTGTCCTGATCACTCACTATGGTCCTAGGGAGACCATGGAGTCTGATTACATCTCTCTGAAGAAGAGCTCAACTACCTGTGAAGTAGTATAATGTGCATAAATGGCAAACAAATGAGAGTAATTTGTTAGTCTATCAACAACAACAAAGATACAGTCCTTACCCTGCACTGTCGGTAAGACGGTGATGATGTCCATAAAGATACTTTCCCACTTCCCATCCGGAATAGGTAGTGGCTGCACTAACCCAGAAGAATAAGTGTGCTCTCCCTTATTCTGTTGGAAAGTGGTGCATTCCTTGACAAGCCGGAGCACATCCTCCTTGAGACCCTTCCATGAGAATCTCTCCCTGATAGATCTGCAAGTTTTTGTGAAACCTTGATGCCCGACAAGTGGTGAATCATGTGATGCTAATAAGATCTTCTCCTTGAGCTTAGAATTATTAGCCAAGTAGATCCAATCCTTGTAATAGATAACCTCATCCATTACTCTAAATCTCTCATCCGATACCACCCCATCAAGTATCCCACATGCAAAGTCATTTTTGGAGTACTCAACTAAGAGTTGAGCCTTCCAATCTGCGTCCATGCCCCTCAAGGACAACACTGTAGGTATCCTGGAAAGTGCATCAGCTACTATATTGCTCTTCCCTTTGACATATTATATGTCAAAGTCATAAGCCTGGATTTTTCTCACCCACTTCTATTGTCTTTCCTGAAGCTGCCTCTGTTCAAGAAAGAATCTAAGGCTGTTGTGATCAGTCTTCACCTTGAACTTATTCCCCACCAAATATTTCCGGAATTTGGCTAATGCATGCATGATAGCTAGCATTTATTTATCATAGATGGGGTATAGCCTCTCATGAGGGAGAAACTTCCTACTCTCAAAGGCTATAGGATGCCCTCCTTGCATCAAGACTGCCCCAATACCTTCACCTGATGCATCACATTCTAGCACAAAAGGTTGAGAGAAGTCAGGTAAAACCAAAACAGGACAACTACTCATTACCTCCTTGAGCTTATCAAAATATCTCTACACTGTAGGTGTCCAAATGAAAGCCCCCTTCTTTATCAAGTCTGTAAGTGGTGCTGCTAATTGTGAAAACCCTTTCACAAACTTCCGGTAATAAGTGCATATGCCCACAAACCCTCTGAGCTCTATAACATTCCTAGGTTCAGGCCAATCTCTGATAGCCTGAATCTTCTCCTCATGTACCCTCACTCCATCCACTCCTATGATATGTCCCAAATGCAACATCTCCGTGAGGCCAAATTCACATTTGGAGAGCTTGGCATAGAATTGCTGCTCCTTGAGGATACGTAAGACTGTCTCAATATACTGCAAGTGCTCCTCCCAAGTGTAGCTGTAGATCAGAATATCATCAAAGAAGACCAATACAAACTTTCTCAAATGACCCCGGAAGATATGGTTCATACAGGATTGGAAAGTTGATGGAGCATTAGTCAATCCAAAGGGAATTAACAGAAACTCAAAATTCCCATAGTGACACCTGAACGCTGTCTTGGGGATATCTTGCTCCCTTACCTTGATTTGATGGTACCCGGACCTCAAAGCAATCTTGGAGAAATATTTGGATCCCCTCAGCTCATCCATGAGTTCATCGATCCTGGGTATAGGGTACCTGTTCTTCAAAGTCTTCTTTTTCAAGGCCCTATAATCAATGCACATCCTCAATGTGCCATCTTTCTTCTTTACCAAAACCACCGAGGAAGCAAAAGAACTATTACTAGGCCAGATGTGCCCTAGTGCTAGTAGCTCTTGGATAGCTCTTTCAATCTCATCCCTATAGGCCTTGGGATATCTATAAGGAGTGGTAATCACTGCTTGGACCCCTTGTTCCAACTCAATGGTGTATTCAAACACTCGGTCAGGGGGTCTCCCTGGTGGGATATCCCCAAATACTGTAGAATACCGGTCCAAAAGAGATTGAACATCTAGATGCATCGGTGAGTCCTTTCCCTTCATCTCGGATATATGCAGCTCCACTACCCATGAAACATTTCCTCTACGTATATCTGCCTCCATCCTATGTGCTGAAACAACTTGAGGGGGATATGTGTTCATACCCTTGATCTTTTGTTGCTGGCCATCCTCCCCTCTAGTCCATTCCATCTCCAAAGTCCTCTAGTTAGTGGTAACCCTCCCAAGAGTGACTAACCACTGGACTCCCAATATGAAATTGGTGTCTAGAATATCTACCACAAAGAAGTGGTCTGTCATGGTATAGGTACCCATAGTAATGGTCAGCGCTGGAACATACTTGGCACATTGCAAAGTCATGGCTCTTGGGACCAAAAATGAAAATCCCTCAAACTCCTCCATGGGAATTCCTCTCTTGTGTACCAGCGGTGCATCAATAAAATTATGAGTGGCTCCACTATCTATCAATACAGAAACTCTTTGCCCCATGATGGTGCCTCTCACTCTCAAGGTTAGATACTTTGGGACCCCTCTTAACGCTGCAACAACTCCTCCTTTTGGAGCAAAGTCTTCTATGGGTTGTACAACGCTGGCATCCTTCTTGGAGAAGGTCTTGATAGGATGTGCTTCCCCTATAACACATTTCTCCTCCAATTCATGAACATGGATTGTCTCCCTTGGCCTTGAGTGGGTCTTCTACTGTAAAAATGTTCTTGCCCTGGGCAAGATGTGTTGTAGATCTCTAGCTTTCTCCACGGCTTCAAGGAGTGTAGTTGGTTTGGTAGACTTGACCAACCCTTGTAATGGTTCATCCATCCAATTCAAAAACATGCATACCTTCCTGCTCATAGTGAGGTTGGATACCATCACTGAAAGCTGTATATACTCAGCAATATAATCCTCAAGATCTCCCTCTTTCTTGAGCTTGGTCATCTTGGCAAAGTGGGCTTCCGGATCCCTTGGATCAAACCTCTCCACTAGATTCTTGGTGAAAGTTGAGTATGAAGTGATATGATGGTGCCCAAGTGTGGTCAGTCCATGAAACCACCAATCTTGAGCTTCCCCTTCCAGGTGCAACACAACTATCTTGATAGCTTCTATCTCAGAAACCTTGTGGAGCTGGAAGTATGTGTCCAGCTTCTCTACCCATGATTTTGCCGTGCACTTAGGTGTCCCATCAAATGTGGGCAAGAATTACCCTACCATACTGTGCTGTAGGGCTGATCCCTGCATCAAGCTATCCTCCCTTTGATGGGGATCATTTCTCCTTCCATCCTTGATCCGAAAAAACTCCTGAAAGCTCAGGTGCTCCTTGAACCTTTGAGATTGGAGCTCATATTCTTCAAAATATTCCCCTAGAGAACCATCCTTATCTCATTCAGTTAAAAATAAAGGAATGGTGGAGCATTGTGATGTATTTGAATGTCCCATGCCATTTTTAGAGCTGGTGCTTGCCTTATGGCAAAACCCTAAAGAGTCTTCTTCCTGCCTCATTTCCCTGAGATCCCTTGCAATGTTGTGCAGTGTTTGAAGTAATATATTTGAGATGTCTTCCTTCTCCATGCTGAAGATAAATATTCCCCCCATAAGCTGAGCCAAGAGCAGAGCTCTGATACCACTGTAATATTCCTTTTCAGGAATTTCAACAATATCTCCAATGAGGACATTGTATAAGAAAACCAGTGCAAAAATAATGCAGCCTAGCGCTGGGATCCTCTAAAATATGCTATATGTAGCTTAAATGTAGAATGGAATCAGAAAAAAATAACTCTAGCTACATTAAATAGATCTCCCCAGCTCAAATATGCTAAAAAGCATCACAACCCCAATACATCATATAATAGAAATTCCAGAGGCAGCAACAACGTTATTTTATAGAAATAGATGGAACAACATATATCTAGAGATTTCATTCATTATAAGATAAAAAATGAGAGGATTGACCTCTTTTACAAACACATTAGGACCCCTCGGCAAGGGTTTCCGGCAAAATAGCAACACAAGATACATCACTGCAGAAAATAACGCTGTACACAGCAAATATGTATTGAGAAATATCTGATATGCTCAAAAAGGGACACACAATACAATAATTGGGTCAAGGCCTCCTTCAATAGAACTCCTAGAGTGGAAATCACCTCCTCCTTTTCTGAAATAAGCACAAATGGATAGATACAACCCCAGCTACTGCAGCTACTGTAGAAATATCGCACTCACTAGAAGTGACTACGCTGTCAAGGTCAGAGGATGGCTTCCCTCAAGATAGTTTATGAGAATGGAACTCAAGACCTCCTCCTTGATCTCCCAATCAGCTACAACAATGATGAAACGAGAATTCTCGCATGAGAATTCTTGCACTAAACAGTGCTGCAACTCTGGCTAAACAGCTGAAGCTTGAAATCAGTCATAAGACTGAAACAAGAAGTATGAATGAATGACTCCTCTTTCTGCTATCCCTTCCTTTTTATCCTAAGTGAGCTTCTCCATCTCGGGCCCCACTCATTGGTGATGTAGCTTCCTTGAGAAGTTTCCTCCAAAAATGTGCTGCCCTAGTGGCTTTCCCTCCCTTGTGACAGCGCTGGTTGACTTGGTCAACTATAGCTAGCTCCTTGCTTTTTCTCCTTTTCACACTCAAGAGGCTTTATTTTATCCTCCTACCTCAATCCCTTTTCACACTGGGATAAATCTGATTGAGTTTCCTACTTATTTAAAAAATGGAGCAATTATAATGTTCCAAGTAGCAATGGCTAATTGTGAACATTACACCAACCAACATAAACTGATTTGAAAGGGACGGCAGCCATGACCCCGCCAGACCCACATCGTTGCACACCGGGCGGTGGGCGGGCCACCTCTGGTGGACCCAGCCCATGCCCCAACGAAGCCATGTAAAACACAGCGGAATAGTCGCACCAACGGGTATCGAACCCGCACTAGCCATGTGGGCTGGCACACCTCCATGCAACGGTCCCATCACAACAAATATAACAAACCAAAAACCAAAACGAATCCATAAACCAAAATGCGCCTATTATGGAGGGGTCGAAATTTGACCCCTGAATCTCCCTCCAATGAACCTCCAAATTTTACCACTTCACCAGCTAAATTTCTTTGTAAATTCTGCCCAACCTTCAATATTTAAACCCAGTTCTTCAGTGCGCTAGGGGAGATCAGGTACATGAGAGAGCACGTGGTTCTAGGCAGATAGACGAAACTCTGAGCCAGTCAACCAGATGCAGTGGAACCATGATTTGAGCTCAACCTTCAGAGGGGCCAAATTTTCCTAGTGTTCAAAATGGAAATTTTTTTTATGGATTTTACACCTCTCAGTGACACGAACCTAATGGCGGTGTCAGTTTCTGCAACAAAGGTCTTGATTTTTCAGCCATTTTCCAGAATGGGATGATGGTGTCGGATTTCAACATGTGAACAGTTGATTTTATGCCATTCGACGCCACATTTTCGATGGTGCATTCAGATCCAACGATTGAGCAACCTATTCTTCAGCCATCACCAGAGTTGAGGTAAATGAAGTGTTGTTTACATGTAATTCATTGATTATTGCTGTAGGATGTTTTATGTCGTGTCGATTCCTACTTGATGTATGATGAAAAATATTTATGTTTATTTGTTGTTGTTGATTCCTGCTTGATGTATGATGCATAATCTTTATGTTTATTTTATGTGGTATGTATTTATCATGTATGGTGATTTATGTTGTGATATCCCTTTGTTGCCTTGATGGCAGGATACTCTTTGCCACCATGTGTGAAGTTGTCATGATGATAGGAGGTCCGTATGAGTGAGAGTTCCTTGCAACGGAACATCTCGTGGAGAGACTTTTCCACTCATGTTGAGGGCTAATTTCCTTGTCCGGCAAGTCAACAATGTCCATGTAAACCATAACCATTTACAACACCAAATGAAGTGGCCAACACAATCGAGACACCAAGGCCTGGAGACGTAGTCCACAGTGGACAAAATCTGTTATTAGACGACTTGCATTTTTGTTGTGTGATTGTTGACATGTTTTCCTCTTGATACTTGCATATGTGTTCATTAATGCTTTGATAAAATGTAATTCTAACACATTAGACGAAGCAAAAGGTCTTGGTTAAAAGGGTAGCAGAGATTTACTCGAATCATCCGATGCAAGGAAGCCTTGCCAAGGGATGGAATTCTCGGGATGGGGGTGACAACAAAACTTGGAAGGTGTGTAACTGCATGGAAGGGGGTGACCGGATTTCCCGATGGATTTTGTAGAAGAGTAGGGAAGGCTGAATATGTAATTGGTTTGGTCATTATCTTTTCCAGATGGAATTGATTGCACATTAGGAGTGTGCCCTGGAACAATGAGCCGATAACTGTTCACTGAGGGTAAAATCGCGCAAGATTGTAGCATTGGATATTGGATGCAGACTTTGACTTTGGAAGTATATTTTGGACTTCCTGGGAAGGAGGTGAATCCTGGTGTTACTTTGAGGGTGGAGGTGTGAGCCTATAGATTCCCTTGTTGTTGATACGGGCATCATATCCTTTCATTTGTTGGTTGAGGAAATGTGTATATGTGTACATTATTGTAAATATTGTATTGAGTTGGTTTATAAAGTTCCACAGACAGTATGGTTATTTGCTGGTTGAAGCAAATGTGCTTACGTATATGTGGTTGTTATTGTAAATATTGTAATGAGTTGTGTTATAAAGCTCCAGTACGAGGTACATTGTCATGATGGTTTTGCTTTTGAGCAGATTATTTATTGTAAATATTACAACGAGTTATGTTATAAAGCTCCATGGGTAGTATGTTTTGTTTTCAGCGGTTTTTCTAGTTGTAGGTATCATTGAACACCGAGGACGGTGTCCCCCCGAGGGGAGAGTTCTATAACAACCTTGGTAAAAATTCATGTAAAAAAACATACAAGGCCATGGTGATGGGACACTTATTCCAGGCTGAATGGTGGGTGAAAATATCCTAGCGGGTGTTCATTCAGTTATTATGGCTAAAGGAAAATGACAAAGGAAATTTATAAGGCTTTTAAAAGACAAAGTGACATTTATTGGAATTTATTTGTGAAAATAATGGAAAATAGGATAAACGGGAGGTGAAAGGTCACAGGTTTCATGTGAGGAGGAAAATGAAGGAAAATAATGGAAAATAAAGAAAATAGAGGCCTCATTAATAAAAATTCTTTTGAGGATCAGTTGGTAATATTTTTTGGTTCAATATTTTGGTTAGTACATTTTTTGAACTCTCTCATTATTCTCTCTGTCTTTCATACTCTTGGATACTTAGAGTTTTCTTGGAGCACTCTTAGAGAGTGCAGATACTTGGTGATTTGGAGCAAGAAGGAAAAGGAAGAGCAGGAAAGCACAAGCAGTCATCGAGATCAGTAGCTACAATGGGTTTTGATCATAGGTACCGAGTTGCATGTATGTTTTCCTCACTAGATTTTTCATGCATGGTGTATACATGTGGATTTTCATAGCCCTTCCATTTCCTGGATAGCCATGGTGTTGTGGGTTTATTTCCATTGATTATTTCCTAGTTGGTTGTTAGGCCCCTATATTACTAGTGTCGTCACTTATTATTGTTAGTGTAGCTCCCTTAGTGTTATTTTGTACCCCTGTAGCCCCCATATTGCTATTATTGTGCCCCATAAAAGCCACTATTGTTATTGTTGTGCCCTTAAATTTTTTATTGTTAGGTCGGCTAAGATTATATTGTGACCCCATGGACTCCTATATATAGAAAGGAGGTTTTTTCAATTGTATCATCCAAGAATTCTTCATTTATGTAATGTAAAGGAGGTTTACCCCTCGAAGTGGCTGATTTAGAAGTTGTTTATCTCTCTTTTCTTCTATTTTGTGAGTTGGTTTCATAACATTTAGTATTAGAGCTTTGGATTCTAGGGTTTCACTGCTTCAAACATGCCATCATGGCATTTTTGCTATAATTTTTGTTCTACAAAAGTTTAGAAGCTAAAAAAAAACTCGTTTGAAAAGAAATCCTCAGAAAGTTTGTGTAAAAATTTCAGATCTTGGTTCGCAATATTTTTGGAGATATGATCTATGGAAGTTAGGGTTTTTGCAGGCTCCTGAATTTCATCTCAAAGAGGTGACCTTGGTAAAATTGTCATAACTCTCTCTCTGAGCATCAGATTGGAATTATGTAAGATGTGGCTGAAAGTACACAGATTGTAGTTTCCTGTGTATAAATTTTAGAGCCGAAGGAAGAAATAATGACATGTGGGATGCCATCCAAGTTCGCTCTACTGAACCAATCCATAATTAGGTCATTGTGGGATATTGGGCATAACTTTGACTTGAATAATCCAAATAAGGTCAAACCTGTGGAATTGGAAATAAGATTCAGAGGACTACTAAAGGATTGAAAATAAAATCTCGGGGATCCAAAATTACAGAGATACATCAGTTTCAATATCGCGCTCCTCAAAATCAAGAAAACATTGTAGTTTTTTTCAAATTGCATAAGTCTTGTTTGAAAATTCAGTTTGAAGTGATTCCAAGGGCATATTGAAGCACATATATCCCTAAAAAAATTAAACACCCATTAAGCCACCAGAAGGCTCTACTATGACTCATGAAGAGAAAGAAGTGCAACATAATATATCAAAACTACAAGAGCAAGTGAAACATATTTCGTTCTCGCAAATAGAAACAAAAAATGAAATCGAAGTTTTGAAGAAAGGCGTGGAAGCTAAGATGGATGGTTTGAAGATGGAAGACATGAAGAATGATACAAAAGCTGACATGGAAGGTTTGAAGGAAGGTTTGACAAAGTTGATACAAGAAATGATTACTCATGGCAAAAATATAGTAGAGGAAACTCATGAGAAAAAAATAAATCTTAATCGTGATTTCATAAACTCTAATGTTGGATTGAAGACCCACCATATTCCAAAGATCGATATGAGGAAGTTTGATGGCAAGGATATCGTAACATGGATACTACATATGGAGCAATATTTTGATCTCAATAATGTGAAAAACACACAAAAGGTACACATTTCAACTTTATATTTAGAATAAAATACATTTGTATGGTATCGATGGTTTTTCTCCCATAAACAGATTGTCACTTGATCAATTTTTACAGAGGAAATGATAACACAATATGAGGATACAAAGAGCAACACCTTTAGACAATTGATAAATCACAAACAAAAGGGTTCAGTGGTGGAGCACATTCAGGACTTCCAAAAATTGAATGTAAGGGTAACTTCTATTCCAGAGGAACACATGATTTATGTCTTCATAGGGACTTTAAAGGATAATATCCAACATGGGGTTCCCATTTGGGAACCTGATCCATTGGAGAAGGCATTTAGGTTGGCAAGAAAAATTGAATGTAAAATTATGGCGACAAGGAAGCCTACCACTCACATCTATAAATATGGAAGTGTTGCTACTCCTAGACTTCCACAACCTACAAGGTTGACACCACAAAAATTGGAAGAAAAAAGAGAAAAAGGGCTTTGCTACAGTTGTGATAGAAAATACACTAAAGGTCATAAGTGTGCTAAGAAGAAATTATTTTACATATGTTGTGAAGAGGAGGAATAAAATGAACAAGAAACTTCAAAATAAGAGGATATACACTGGGAACCAACCCTAGAGAAAGAAAAAATGAGTCTAACCATATCCTATAGTGTATTGGCAAGAATTACCACTACTCAAACTCTCAAGATAGAAGGAAATATCAAAAAGAAAAAGGTAATAGTGTTGATTGATTCAGGTAGTACCCATAATTTTATTCATTTTAAGGTAGCCAACGAATTGAATTACTTCCTATACACAGCACCACAGTGTCAAGTGATGGTTGCAAATGGAGGATCTATAAATTTCTCTAGAAAATGCCATAATATCAAGCTAACCATGGGGGAATATGTATTGAATAGTCCAATGCTTTCCATTCCAATGGGAGGTGTTGATGTTGTACTAGGAATACAATGGTTACAATCTTTGGGGACGGTAGCTTTTATTTTTCAAGAAATTTCTTGAAATTTTTTTCGAAGGAAAGGAAATTGAATTACGAGGTATCACAAGGAAGCCAGGAAAGATAATAAGCTCTAATTCCATGAAAAATATTCTGATGAAATAACAACGAGGTGTAATTGAAAAAATGACCCCATTTATGGTACTTTATGGATATCATCCACCATCCATCACATCATCTTTAAGAGAAAATTCTAAGGTTAAAGCAGTGGAAGATCACATCGAGGATCAACAACAAGTTCTCCAACTCTTAAAGGGTAACCGAAATTTGGCACAAAATCGAATGAAACAACATGCGTGTGAAAATCTCTAAAGAAAGCTAGTAAGGATAATAAATTATTGCCAAATTGCTATGGCCTTACAAGGTGTTGCAAAATATTGGTACTATCACATACAAATTGGAGCTTCCTGCTTCTTCTCGAGTGCACTAATTTTTCCATGTTTCATGCTTTAAGAAGGTTATAGGTGACAAACTTCCAGTTCAAACAATATTGCCATAACTTGATGAGGAAGGAAAAATCATATTGGAACCTGAAGCAGTCACGGAAACAAGAACTCAACAGCTACGAAATCTATCAATTTCATAGTATCTCATCAAGTGGAAGAACTTACCCACTAAAGATTCCACATGGGAGGATGAGAATTTTATACAGAAGCATCCAAAGCTACTCAAGCATTGAGAAAAACACTTTTTTTGAAGGAGAGGGGCATGTTAGGTCCCTATATTACTAGTGTAGTCCCTTATTGTTGTTAGTGTAGCCTCCTTATAGTTATTGTTGTACCCCTGTAGCCCCCATATTGTTATTATTGTGCCCCATAAAATACACTATTGTTATTGCTGCGCCCTTACATTATTATTGTTAGGTCGGCTAGTATTATATTGTGACCCCATGGAATCCTATAAATAGAAAGGAGGTTTTTTCATTTGTATCATCCAATAGTTGTTCATTTATGTAATGTAAAGGAGGTTATCCCCTCGAAGTGGCTTATTTTTAAATCGTTGATCTCTCTTTTATTTTATTTTGTGAGTTGGTTTCATAACATTGGTTCTCATGATTCCTTTAGCTGTGGGTTGAGTTATTAATTCTTGGTATCCTTGGTTAGACAAACGCTCTGGAAGCCCGACGAACAACTGTGGGTTGAATTACTAGTCCTGGAAGCCTTGGTTAGGAAAACACTATAGAAGCCCTAAGTGGGTTGAGTTACTAGTCTTGGAAGCCCTGGTTGGACAAATGCTCTTGAAGCCCTGTAACAGTTGGGATTGAGCTACTAGTCCTGGAAGCCCTGGTTGGAAAAAACACTCCGGAGCCTTGGAACAACTTTGATAGAGACCAATCCGTGATGGTTGTGATGTCTAACCATGAGGTGGAATCACTGGTTGATGATTGAGGTGGTTTGGCCTATGGAAGCATTGAATTGTTTTTGATTGATGTGTTTGGCGAGATCCCACATTCATGCTTGGAATATAGCACGAGGGTGATTGACTGAAGAGATATTTGGCTCAACCAATCTATGGTCGGGTGGAATGTGGAAGTCCCATCTTCGGTTGGTTTTTATATCCAAAAATGAGAATCTAATTCCTTTGGTATTTGGTATGCAAATGTACTGGTTATTATGTGTATTCTATTGTTGTTGTATCTACTTTATTTATGTCGTTATTATGCTAGTTGTAAGCATGTATTTTATCAGTGATGATGTATGAATCTCTCCATGTTTTTACTTCTAAATGAATGTATAATGTAGCTATGGTCAAATAGATTGTATGGAAGGTGTTAGCCCCCCTATGAAATTCTTGACAAGCAAGCTGGGGGCTATGTCATTTTGAAGACCTTCAAGGAATGTATCTCCCCTGTAGACACATCATCCTTGAGGTCTCTTTGTGCTTCGCCCGATGTGAAGTTCCCCCTATGGTTGTCCCATCTAAAACTTCACTGGTTATGCTCCCTGTTCTTCAAATGGCCCATTATTATCACATGTTACCCTTTCAAACACCATCTTTACTCTTTCTCCCCTGTTGGTCAAGAGTTCCCTTTCTATCCCCCCCAATTTCCCAGGTTTTCCCTGAAATCCCCCGAAATCAGCTTGAAATTCCATTTCAGCCCCTTGTTTGGCCTCTTTCACCCTTCATTCCCCTATCGTTAGCCTTGGATGGCCCTAAAACGTATTAAAATGTGCAAAAATCATAAATTTTGTATATCGGGCCTTAGCCCTTCTGGCCATAGCCCCGCCCCACATTCCCCCATGAAACCTTGAGCCGAAACCACCCGCTAACCCCAAAGGCGCTCATCGTATTTGTTTTTTCGGGTGAGTTTCTATCCGTCGATCTGTTTGATCAGACGATCCTCGTCAAACCTGCTACCTCCGTCGTTTCCTACGTTCAAATCCTAGGTCGCATCTCCGCCGTTCATTCGCCCGCCAGATCGATGGAGCGGAGCCCATCCACCCTGTGGTCCCCGCCGCACTGTTCATAAACCACGCTGTTTTTCCGCACTGCCTTTGGGCGATGGGTGGTATTTCCCGATAGCCCAACGATTCCACTCACCCTTCGACGCGTGTCCTTTGTACGATTCTGAAACCGCCCATCCCTTGCGCGTTATCGTTCCGCCTAGGTCGCCCAGCGAAATCACTGTCAGCCGTTCGATCTCGAGATGCTCATCCGACGGTCACCAATCAACCGAGCTGCGCATGGGTTAAATCACCTCCGCCGTGCTCGATGGCCCACAGTCTGCCGCCCTCGCCGTCGATCTCCGCCATAATCAACGGCCCAGATCTGTCCACCCTGCTATGACCGAGTTTGCCCGCCACGCTGTAATTCCATGTGTCTCACCGTACATTTTCCCATTCGTTCATATATATTCGTTCCGAAGGTCAAAGGTTATTGTTTTTTTTCATGCAAACGTTTGCCGCGACGTTTTCCCATGCATTCGCCACAGTGTCGTATCTTCCTCTATTGTTGCCTCCGCAGTTCGCACCCCCATCCACGTCCAGCATACGACGATCATCATCATCTCCATCGTGTCCACCACCTCTGTCCATTGTTTTCTCCACAACTTTCATGTTTTGCAGGATTATCAATGGTAAATAGCCGCCACGGTGCGCGTCTCTGTTACAGGGACAACGAGGATCAAAGGAGATCATTTGCAGCGGCTGGAATTTATGAAAAATGACTCGGGAAAATGAACAAAGGACATGCATTAAAGAGAGCATGGTTTAAACTTTATAGAAATCTCCCAGTGCCATTAAAACCCGAGCTAACCTGTCAGAAGCAAATATGGAGTGGAAAAGTGTTTCAGTACAGAGCAGAGGAGATTAAGGCACCCTAATGAAAATCTGGAGCCTAAAATCAACAGTTTAAGAGACAAAGCATCAGTTTGAAGACCCCGAGGACCAATCAAGAGGTCCTGAGCACGAGTATAAGGTAACGTCAAAGTTTATTCATAAGCAAAATGTTTTTCTTCAAGTACAAGGCACCCATACTGCTCTTATTACGCACAATGTCCCTGAAGATCTTTCCAGCCAGGCAGCAGTTTGAAGAAACTGGGACATTTATGTGGCAAGCCCCTCAGTAGATTATTTAACCTTTGTTAAAAGCACCAAGAGTACTACAACCAAAAGTTGTCAAGATAATATCCGAAGAAGATCACCCTTCACCAGGGAGGTGACAGAGATTAAATGCACAACAATCAAACAGGATGCGTTTCAGCCTTGCATTCATTTTGTGTTTAATGTTACATTTAGTGTTCACCTACCACCTCCGTCGACCTTCTATTCATCATCTACTATAAAGCACAGAAGGAACTTATTGTATTGGTTGTTGATGAGATATCAAAGAAGTGCAAGCATTCTCCTCTTGAGACAAGTTCTCTGTGTAATTTTGTAAGATAGGTTGAGATTTGATGTATTCAGAGTGAATGTGCAAGCTGTGGGCAATGATGTACCTGATTGGTGTTTTTTTTAATATGACAAGCATGTTTCTTTGGATCCTGATCTAAAGCAGCTGGTGATGTTTTCTTATCTCTGCGTTTGATTTCATTTCATTCCATTTCTACTGGCTCACATCAAAAGTTTGGCATAAGATTTACCCTTGTTAGGTACCTTATGTTGCTGCTCTCCCAGCCTTCTATGTTTTCTGCTTATATGTGTATCTGAATATTGATTTCACTTGATTTAACCAGTGTAATGGATGTTATTTCCTACTCTCTGATGTATGAATTAATGAAATCTATGTTTAGATGTTCTTGTTAGGATTTAGTTGGATGAGTTGAGAACACTGGGGGGTATAAAACTCTGTCTTTCCCCACTAGGATCTTTCCATCTCAATTAGCCTTTCTAGGATCCCTTGTATTGCCTCTTATTCTGTCCAAGAAGGCCTGGAGTTAAATGACCTCTGACTTGATCTATAGACAGGATTAGATGTATCTCCTCCTTTCATTTCTAGTCTTTAATGTTCCATTTCACCAATCATCCTTTAAGATCCAAATACTCTAGATGACTAGCCCAACTGAAAGCTTGCACATTGAACACAAGTAAATCCTTTCTTGAATCCATTGCCCAATGGCTTTGATGTTCTCTGGGTTATCTACCTTAGCCTAATCTTCCTCTTTTCTCATCCTTGTCTTATATTGGACCCTTCTTTCCTGATTCCCAACAACCAAGCACAATCAAACAAACAAACCCGGTGCCTATAACTAGCCTAAAATCATATCTTAGGAGCTTCAAAGACATACCCTTTGGCTCATACAGAGAGATCCCTCTCTGGACCTAGGAGGGCTAGATCCTAAGGTCTGAAAGTGGTTCTATGTTGTCTCATATTTTGGTCTTGCCAACCTGGCCAAAACATGGGAACCCCAACATAATGGCGACTCCGCTGGGGACCATTGAGTGCATTACACTTTGAACATCCCTAGGCACTCAAAACCCACCATCTCTGGCTAGGTTGGCGGTTAGTCATACCTCTTTTTGGACAGCCTTGGTGTCATTGGTTGTGTTCTATTATACTCTTAGACAGAGCCTGGACAGGGCCAGGTAGCCTCCGGATCTCATCCTCTTTTGGAGGTGACATATCTGGTAAATGCCCTCCCAGTCAATCTCTGGTTAGAGTTTGTCGTGTTCTGAGGTTATCCTTGAAAGGTGATAGTGCCTGAGCACTGGGGTGGATAGTGCAACCCCTTTATATACCCTAAAACCTTCCACCTAGCGACTCCATAGTCCCCCAATGATTAAAGACTCCACTGGTGATCAGTAGGCCTGCTGATTAACTTGGTTTCACATAAGACTCCACTGGGAGACCAGCCTTTGAGAAAATGTCAACCACAATAGAAGTAACAAATAGGGTTAAGCTGCTTGGCTGAGAAACAACTTTCTAGCTTTTAGAACCATTCACACAAGAGCTTATCCCAACCCTGACCCACCTGAAATAGTTGACAATCAGGAGAGTATCCTCAAAGGAGCTCCTACACCTAAAAGACCAACTATTTCCAGCCATATCTATAGATCTAATTCTACACCAGAAGACCTAACAGCTCTATCACATGTTCACCCTGACCTAGGCCTTCAAAAAAGATTACCTAGAACTAGGTCATTCAATCAGCTAGACCAGCTAGACCTTGAGTTTCACAATTCACCATCCAATAGTGGTCAACACACTAGGGACAGAGGAAATCCTCCATCTACACCACCCGATATCCACTTCATTCAATACTTGGGGATCTCCCACCCTAGATCTGCTCAGCAAACCTCTGCTGGCCCTAGCGTCCCTGTCATCCATATACCAGCTACTCAAGTTAACCCTCTACCTCATCAGAACATCATCATTGCAGCCTGGTATGCACCTTTGGTGTTACCTCAGCCTCTACTGCCCTTACCAAATGATTATCAATCAAAAATCCCGCATTTCCCTGCCAAAGAGCTCACCACAGCCCAACAACATGTAGATAAAATGGAAGACTCTTTTGACTACATGGAAATTGATGATGAAACTATCAAAATGAGAATTTTTTCTCAGAGTCTGGGAGGGGATGTGAAGAAGTGGTTTAAAAACCTACCTGCTGGTAGTATCCAAGATCTCCCTGCTTTATACTAGAATTTCATCAACAAATGGGAAACTAGGGCAAACCCTCGCCAACTCCTAGCGGAATACATGAGCCTTAAGAGAAATAGAGGAGAGAGTGTCCATGATTAAACAACAAGATTTAACGACATTTACAATGCACTCCCTCCACATATGAAACCTCCACAAGGTATGGCCCTAGCAAAATACCCCGAAGGGATTGATGCCGACATGGCTTATGAGCTTAGAGATAAAGAATACACCACATTGGAAGACATGTAGAAAGGAGCCATAACCATAGAAGCAAACCTGATTGAGAAGAGGGCAAGATTGAGAGCTGAGAGGAAGGTAGCATACAAGGATGACACAGTAGCTTCCACATCAGATCCAAATTTTGATAGATTATCTAAAAATGTGGACAAGTTATACCAAATGATGGAGAAAATGGTTGTCACTTAGAACAGGAACCAAAGTCAAAACTAGAACTAGAACTTTAGAAGAAACAACAACACCCCTCCCAACAGACAAAAGGAATTAGATCAACAAGTTATTCCCCCTTTCCAAAACTTCCTTGATGAAGATGAGGGAATCTTAGAAGAGTCTGAGGGAAACATAATAAACATGTTCGAAACGGAAGATTCAATCCACAACTGTGATTTAGAAGAAGATCAACCCTTATCCTCCTACTGGGATGATGAAGGATCAGAATCTGAAGCCTACAGACTTGGATTTGAAAATGCCATCATGCAGGTTAGGGAACAATACGAACTTAGGAGCAAAAAGAGTCAAGACACTTCCAAGACTAAAACTCCTGAGATTACCATCAAGAAAAGACATGATAAAACTTCTGAAGCATCTGCTGTAAATAGCAAATCAGCAGCTGAAGGTTTTGGAAAAAACAAGGGAAAAGACAACCAAAACAATGAAAAACAAGATAAACCAACTAGTAGTACTAGCACCACAGTTAGTACTCCTGATACAATAGTTCCCAACCCTATACATAGTGAAAATCAGCCCACTAATTCTACCACTAAGGTGGTGATTAACAAAACAGAGTTGAACACTTCCAAGAGTCAATCCACTTTCAATCTAGAGAGTGAGATTGCCAAGATTAAGATCTCTGTACCACTCGCTGAGCTGGCCACTCAGGATGTATATAAAGGCCAAATTTTGAAAGCATTAAATCTGGGGGAAAACAACGACACTTTAAATTTGAATGATGATCAACCTGCCCTACTCTTTGGTCCAAAAATTGAGGGAAAGTTTCAGGAAGGGGTAGTTCCACCTTTTTATATCAGTCTCAACATTCATGACAAAATACTCCACAATGAAATGCATGATTCTGGGGCATCCCACAACCTGATGCCTAAGGTAGTGATGGAAAAGTTAGGTCTAGAAATCACCAGACCCTACAAAGACCTATATTCATTTGATTCTAGAAGAGTTAAGTGCCTTGGCCTAATTAAAGACTTATGTGTGAGTTTGACCCAGATCCTAGCTAAATGTATGGTCATGGATGTGGTGGTGGCGGATGTGCCACCCAAGTATGGCATGCTACTATCTAGGTCATGGGGAGCCAAGCTGCAAGGCACAATGCAGATGGATGGCTCATATGCCACTATCCCTATATTTGGCCAACTTAGAAGGCTATACAGAGAATCCCAAATGAAATTCCTAGTCAGTAGCCCCCAGAAACCTGAAAACTCACCATTATACTCTGTGCACACAGACCTGGATTCTTTCATTCTTTACAACGATCAATCTCCAGGGGAGCCAGAGCCAGAAAACAGAGATATAAGCAACAACGCAAAGCCCATGGACTTTAGCATAATGGCTACCCTAGAAGAATACAACGAAGAAAACCATGGGCAGGGTACAGAAAACAAAGCTCTGAGTAAACTAGAAATAGAAACAGAACAAAAACAACAAGCTAACCACCTCCTTGATCTCCATGCCCATAATGAACCACAAAACAATTTACAACCTAGTGCAGACCCCACAACGCAACATAATGGCGAACCCCTGTGGGAAATGAATTTCGATGGGTCCTGTACTAGGAAAACTGCTAGGGTAGGGGTGTGGTTACACAATATAGAAAGTAATTATGCAGAGAGCCACACTATCAATCTGCATTTCAAATGCACAAACAATATTGCAGAATACGAGGCTCTCATCTTGGGCTTGAGTCTATTGAAGAAACTAGGAGCCCGTAGGATAGCTGTGCAAGGAGACTCAGAGTTGGTCATAAAACAAGTAAATGGTGAGTATACAACAAAACACCCCAGGTTAAGACCATATCGGAATGACACTCTGGATTTACTGAAAACATTTGTTGAATATGAACTAGTGTTTGTTCCTAGCACTACTACATTTGGCAAAAATCTCGACACTTGGTTCCGACGCTTTTGACCAAATGTCGGAAATTTCCCCAAATTTTTTCCATCCCGCCCAAAACCGTTGCTATACCGACGTTTATAGAAAAGTGTCGCAATACCGACACTTAGAAAAGTGTCGCAACTGCGACGTTTGGAGGAAGACGTCGCCATTGTGACACTATGGCCCAAAAGCGTTGCTATTGCGACGACTGCCTCCAAACGTCGCAAGTGCGACACAGTGTCTAGGTGTCGCAGTTGCGATGTTTGGGGGCACCGTTGCAATAGCGACACTTTTTCCGCCGTCGGTATAACGACACTTATATGCGCGCTACATAAAAATACGAAACTTATATGCGCGTTACATAAAAATTGTAAACTTATATGCGCGCTACATAAAAATGATTTTATTGTTTTGTATCCGTCGCAATAGCTACATTAGCGTCTGATATCATGCGTGTATTCGCCCTCCGCTCTTGCAGAACAACATTCGACCTCAGCATTCACCCTTAGCTCTTGCAGAACAACATTTTCCCTCAGCATTCGCCCTCAGCGTTCACCCTCAACTCTTGCAGAACAACATTCGCCCTCACTATTCGCCCTCAGCTCTTGCAGAACAACATTCGCCCTCAGCTCTTGCAAAATGAAGTTCTTACTGCAGGCCCTTCCTCCTATAGTAGGGTTGACTCTATTAGGGTTTTTTTGGTCAATTCCATTGGATTGTGTTAGGCTGTAGGGTTCTCTCTAGATGTCAAGAATCAAGATTCAATACCCTCTATTATCTTCATCACCCAATATAAGATTTAAATTTTTCCCAAATAAACGCTTATTAATTTGGCAGCCATTATTTCTCCCTGCTTTAAAAACCCTACATTTAAATGAAAACAAGCATTGCATTTCAACTACAAAAATCTATTAGTGTTCAAATGTACATGTGTGCTACATTAACGTCTGATATCATGCGCACATTTTCCCTCCACTCTGCGCAACATTCACTTAGCATTTGCTCCATCTTCAGAACAAAGATTCGCTCGCATTCACCCCGAGCTCTGCAAAACAACATTTTCCTCGCATTCGCCGAGTTTCCAGGTGTCAAAGATTCGGCCCCGGTGGAGTCACTTGCATTTTCCCCTCGCCTTCGTGCACAAAGATTTCCGCCTCGCCTCTTGGGTACAGGCACGCATTTTCCTTAGCATTGCCGCCGTTCGCCCTCAGCTCTTGCAGAACAGCATTCGCCCTCAGCTCTTGCAAAATGGTAAGTTCTTACTGCAAGCCCTTCCTCCTATAGTAGGGTTGACTCTATTTGGGCTTTTTTGGTCAATTCCATTCGATTGTGTTAGGCTGTAGGGTTTCTCTCTAGATGTCAAGAATCAAGATTCAATACCCTCTATTATCTTCATCACCCAATACAAGATTTAAATTTTTCCCAAAGAAACGCTTATTAATTTGGCAGCCATTATTTCTCCCTGCTTTAAAAACCCTACATTTAAATGAAAACAAGCATCGCATTTCAACTACAAAAATCTATTAGTGTTCAAATGTACATGTGTGCATCACTTGTGTAGGGTATTCCTTTTCCACTTTCACATTATCCAAGAATGTGTGCAGTATAGTTCATATTTTTTGTGATTTAGATTATCTTGAAAAGGAAAGGTAAATTATTTCCCATGGAAAAAGAAGGTTTTCCCTTTTTATAGGTTGTTTGGACTTACGTGGAAAAATTTATGGTATGCCTTTAATATTATGTAGTTTAAATTTGAATTAACATATTATTCTACATGAAAATATAATTACCTATGTGATGTTCTTCATCACTAATTAAAATTATAGGGTTTCAATTTCCTAGATTCTAACTCATCTGATGCTAAATTCTAGGTTCTCATTGGTGGATCACTCTTCCATTGATTTCCTTTCCCTCTGGATCTTGTCATACTTTAAAAGTCATCAATGATACATATATTATTTCAGGTATCCCAAAAGGCTTTATAGTAGAACATATTGTGAAGTTTTTTTGACACTTGAGGATTCTTTTTAGAACTGCAACGTGGTCTATGCTATCGAGTTATATATCAAGCAACTTGTCCTTAATAACCACACTATGAGGTAGGTTCAACCAGCTTGAACTTGTTGGGACATAGCATATGAAGTTGTGTGATGAGTCCATATCACAGGTCTATTATGGTGAAAAAAGTGAAGACATGTAATGATAGTTATTATGTTAACATTACTAGAAACATTTTCTAAATTATCCATGCTATCAAGATGTCAAAATTCCAGGCATTAGGTGTCAATACTCGTAGCTAATAGATAATAATAATAATATAAAAAAATCACAACTTTATTCTTGAAATATGATTGTTACACATTGGTAACCTAGTTCATGAGTTAATATCACCCAAAGATTGCAAAACAAACTTAAAATATAAATTAAACCAACATGAAAATCCAACTAAGGGTTTCTTGAAAAAATCATGCCATAACCTGGCATTTTGAAACCCAAATTTGAATCCATCATAAGTAATACAATGCAAACTCAGATGCATTTTCAATGCATGTTTGCATGCTACACTTATTCTCTGTCTAGATATCATTTTTTAAATGGAACCATTAGTCAAGACCACAATCCTTTTTATGTGAAAAATTTCAGCTCTATTTGTAGGCGATTTTTTGCTCCACCACCTCCATAAACATATGAAAACATATATCATGATATTGGAATTCCATTACATATGTATGTGCCAATGTTCCATAATCATGCCCCATCATCAATTTAAGAAATTTCCATTGAATATCAAATTATGGAGGGGGGGAACTTTTTGCTGCAACATTTGGCTCAAAATCAAGGACCATCTCCGTATGAGGTGAATGAGAACTATAGATATTTGAAGAAGTAGATTAGTGCCTTTTCCTCTGGCCATGGAGTCATATACAATCATCCATCACAAAAATTTGTCTTTGTTCATTCTCACCTTGAAAGTTGCAAAAAATCATGCCCTAATTGAAACGACACTAAATTTGAAAGATATAATAAAAATGCAAGCTAGAAGTGCCTATTAATACAAAGGGAAAACCTTCCTACCTACCCTAACTGAGATAAATTTTGATTGAATAGGAAACATGATATTTCCTATGGAGTTGATCCAACAACTTGTTAAATGTATAGGACTAAATCATGCATTTGATTTCCAGGGAAACATGTGCATGAAGAGAAAAAGTGCAGAATTAATGGAAAATCCATACATGCCACTTATAAAAACTACACCGAAAGGTCAAAAAATACTTAAGGCCTTAACTTAATTTGAATCCAAAAATGACAAAATAGGATTAGTGAAAACACGAGAGTGGTGTGGGTGAACAACATAAATAAAAAGTGAAGATACCCTTCCCCAAGATGCCTTTGTCACCGTTGTATGAAAACATGTTTTCCTTTCCCTTTATACATGCAAGTGAATGCATTATAGGTATGGTGTTTTCCTAGAATAGGAGAAGCCTACTTAAATATATCATTCGTGGAGTGAATGTTTGGGTGCCTTAATGTGCAATGACATGTTTCCAGGACTGAATTCAATGCAAGGCATATTTGAAACTCTAAATCTGTCTTCCGGTGTCTTATTAGAAATTATTTCAGTTTTCATTTTGTGTTTTCAAGTTAGATATTGTTTTCAAGTTTTTACATTTATAATTTTATTGCAATGTGGCAGACTGATCAGAGCAGTGCAGGAACAACCCCGAGACAGGATGATCGTGGAAAGAGGCCAGCGGAAGAACATGTAAAGTGCTAGCATTGCTCTATTTTCAGGTATTTTAGTTATTTACATAATTGCAATAATATTAATTTTGTTCAAATATGCAGACACCTAGCCATGGTACGCCTGATGATTCCCTCTTTGAGGAAGAACTTTCTTCATCCATATCTCCAGTGTTCTTGTTGCAAAAAAGGGCACGAGAAGCAAGGTCGGAATTTAATACTTTGATAGACGCGCCTCAAATACCTGAAATAGAAGGGAGGATAAAACATCTTATGAGCCAGCTAGAAAGATATTAGGTAATAATAAAAAGTCAAAAGGATATTTTTTTTGTTCTGCATGAGATGAATTGTGATAGTTTGATTTTTAATTTTTACATTGACTAAACTAACAAAAAGTTCTTTTGTATGTAGCGTTTTTTAGCATTTGCTGAACCCAGTGTTGGTGGTAGTGGGACACAAGGGCAAGAAATTTCCCAACAACCCTCTCGTACACCTTCTACTCCTTTAGGTGCCAGCCAAGAAACACACCCTGCCCAAGCAGATACCCAGCCAACCGCTGAACGTGTTGGCAATGATGAGGCCGATATGGCCAACTACATTATTGCGTTTCCTGGAGCTACACGTGTCAGCTCCACAGGGACCATTAATGGCACGTTGTTGGTGAACGATGAGGGTGTCCCTATAAAGCATGTACAACTCCTAGGTAAATTTTAATATTTTAACTATTTCATGTACTTTATCTAAAACATATTTATCATGATTTTTATTTTTAAATTAATGATAATATCTTCTTCTTCTTCTTTTTTTTTTTTTTTTTTTTTTCTATGTAGGAAACAATGAGTTCTACAGGTTTCTGGAGAGCCATGCGTTGGTAATTTTTGGCCCAACCATATGCACAGGGTGGAATTCCCAGAATTCCAACCTGAAAAAAGAACTTCTAGATTATCTAGAAGCCCTTTTTGGGGTCGGCACATTTGACAGAACAACGGTGGCTCGGGTAGCCGGAAAATATTTGAAATATACCAGGGAAACCTATAGGACGCAATTGCAATTTAACCCTAGATATGAGTGTCCTCTCACAGTTCCAGAGAGTGAGTGGAGAGCACTCATCCATGATGGAAAAGAGAAAAGGGCAAAGAAAGAAGGAAAAATGCCAACTGGACCCGCAAGGTAAATTACAACTTTAATTCAATAGCTTTAATTTTCTCTATGTCTAAAATAAAATTGTGCTACGTCATATTTGACTTCAATATTTTGATGCTAGGTTGCTTGACACCTCGAAGACAACCAAAGCTAGGATTGAAAAAAAGGGCCATCACAAGCTAGGCCAGGGCGACTACTTGAAATTAGTCGCAAGAATTGTAATTAAGTAGCTAAACATCTTATAATTAATTGTATCGCCTTCCAACGTTTTTGTAATCCTATCAAATATGATTAAAAACACACAATCATATGTAATGTAGGGTGATGACTTCGGAACAGAAACTACAAAGGAAGATAAAAATATCGCTTTCCATTTCGGCTATCAAGCCGTAGTTGAACGTCGCAGAAGCTTGGGGCAGGTCCCAAGATCCAGAATGCCTGATAAGCTAAAACATTAACCTTTCAATATGTTTGTTTTCGTCCATAAATTTAATGTCTAACAACTTTGTTTAAATCAGGGGAGCAGCACTACCGACGAGGCAAATAACCCAATTTTAGAGCCAGATGTAGATGATCCTCACGTGCAACCTGATCATTGTAGTGGGGACCAGGCCGACAATGCTACTATCAGTGAGGGCCGTGACGGTAATTAATTTCCACTTATAAATTTTTCTAATTATACCTTGATGGTTGTCCTTATAACGTTTTTTGTTTAAATGACAGAGAATGTTTACGTTGAGGATCTTACCACCAGAGAGGAAGACAGGGCAACAGTTCCAACGGCGACCACTGGTGCACCAGGTAAATAATCTCATTGCATTTTTTTTTATTAATATTACCGAACTAGTTCAATGATATTTAAAAAATGACAATTGAAATTTAATATTATCTGTTTTTAGAGGCGATGCCTCGTCACTGGATGAGACCAGACATCGTGACAACACAACTAGGTCAGCGGCGACAACTGGTGCACCAGGTAAATAATCTCATTGCAATTTTTTTTATTAATATTACCGAACTTGTTCAATGATATTTAAAAACTGACAATTAAAATTTAATCTTATCTGTTTTTGCAGGCGATGCCCCGTCACTGGATGAGACCAGACATCGTGACAACGCAACTAGGTCAGCGGTGACAACTGGTGCACTAGGTAAATAATCTCATTGCAATTTTTTTTATTAATATTACTGAACTAGTTCAATGATATTAAAAAACTGACAATTAAAATTTAATATTATCTATTTTTGTAGGCGATGCCCCGTCACTGGATGAGCCCAGACATCGTGAATATGCAACTAGGTCAGCAGTGTGGGTCGAAAGGCACGAAACAGGAGTAGAGCACAATGATATTGATGATGTAATTAGGAGCTTTAGAAATAGGAAGAAGAAAAAGAAAATTTGATAATGTAAAATATTGTATTATTATAAGACAAACGTTACCATACTTGGAACGTTTTTTGCGTTATATAAAAAAATCATTTATCATACTATTTTTATGTCAAGAATTAATTGCAATGTTTCCTTGCGTACTTTTTGTTGAATTGTTTTTTTATTAGTTATTGAATATTTTTTTATGCTCATGAAAGTAAAAAATGAAATATAGATTGGGTATTGGGGAATTGAGAGTGATGTGAGGGGGGGGAGGGGCCATAAGAGCTTCCACCTTCATGTGGTTGGCCCTGTTTAGTAGAGAATAATTTATTGGAGCGATTTAATCTTGGAGCAAACCTCCCTCGATCCAGCGTAGCAACAAAAAAGTCACCGTTGACTTAGTTGCTACTCTTTCAGATCGTGGGAGGCTTGTTCCAAGTTCATGCGACTCCAATAAATTGTTCTTGAAACGAAGAGGAGCTTATTCAAGTATGTTTTGAAATTTTCAACATATGTTCTAACATTATCATAAGAATGCATCTTAGAGTAAAAAATACTACATCAATTACTTGTATTTATTGTATAGATAATGATGGATTTTGATTGACTTGGCAGTGCAGGTACAAATCCTCTTGTATCATGAGCAATACAACTTGTCAACCAGGGTCATGTCCAGGATATTTTTTCTTGTGCGCTTGACCAGGTTCGTAATGTCACATTTTGTAAGTTCCTTTACAGTTCATAATTCAATATTAAGCTTGTTCATGATTATTATCTAGGTTTTTTGTATGTGTTTTTTCATCTATTTGATTGTAAGCAACTTTGCATGTTTCCTGTTGTTCACTATGATTTCTACCATTACCACTCCCAGGATGAATCCAACTTTATTGTCACATAGGTTACTTTATTGTTACTATGATTTCTCCATTTACGATTTCATAGGTTACATCATGTTAAGTTTTCAATCTCAGGTTGGTGATGAGCTTTAGTTCTCTAGATTTGGGGCTTTTCTGATATTTTCTCCCTCATGTCATTCCTGCATCACCTCGTTGTTTAAGCATGCCAATTGTATACCACTTGTACCAATTGGCACATGTCAATCTCTGAGTGGTGCCACATTTCACCTATTTTCAGTGAGAGTTTAGGGTTTCTCTAACATAGCTTCAGAAATCCGATTCAGTGCCTGCTTGAATATTGTCACATAATACTCATGGTTTGGATTGATGAGCATGTTCTCAATGGTTGGTTGATTCATAAGAACCACCCATATAGTCATCTTGAGATATTTCAGAAGTTTTCTCGGATTTCCTTTTTCACCGTTTCTAGTGGGTGGGATGGTGTGGGGTGATCCATCAATACTGGTGCTCTTGTAGTAGGGAATTTGTTTTTGGGGATATAAAGGAGCATTTGATGTAGATATCCCATAGGATGCATTCATAGATGGGCACGAGAGGTCAAGAATTTAAATTAAAAATATGCAACCTCTAGCATGGCAACCTGAAGGCCGCGAGAGACACTGGTTAAATATTGTTTTGTGTTGGCCTTAATATAGTCATGATTTCTTTCTATTATCTTAATGCAAATATATAGTCCGGTCTCATTAAAATGAGGATTGTGGTTGTATTTCTCTTTGGTTGTTTCTCTCTTAATGCTCCAGAAGTTGCCAAAAGTTGCTATAGTTGTTTAGTTTGCCTGTTACAACTTAAAAGTGGTTTTTAGCAATGGGAGTCATGTTTTTTAAGGTTCATACTAATATGAAGATCTTGTAATTCTATATTCAAGATAAGAGAAGATGGCCTCTTCTTTGGGCAGTATGACAACAATTGCCACATCTACCTCATTGGGTAACAATGGAAAGGGGAAGAAGTTGGGTGCAATGTTTGATAATTATGGCAGACAATTGTCTTTTCTTTCAGTTTTTTCACCCATTTCCTTTAATCGCTCAAGCAGAAGAGGGACTCTGAGATTACGCGACAGAGAGAAGGTAGTTAATACAAGAGCTATGAAAAAGGAGTTGTACTTCAACAAGGATGGCTCAGTGACAAAAAAATTGCAGGTCAGAGAAAAAATTATGTTTAAAGGAAGGTCACCTGCACGTGAAACTTCACTGCGGTGGATCTTTCCTTGTCCACTTATATTCGATTTTAATGTGTTATTTTAATTTTTCATGGAGGGATGTTTTGGAATTTGGTCTAGCATTCAATTGCACACTTACTGAAAGCATTGTCAATTTGTCTTGCAGGCGGTGTGAACAAACTTGCTGATCTTGTTGGAGTCACCCTTGGAGCGAAGGGAAAAATGTTGTCTTGGAGAGCAAGCATGGTTCTCCGAAAATAGTTAATGATGGTTTGACAGTAGCTAAGGAGGTAATTTGTAGATGTGTGCTCTGGTTTTCTTTTTAACGTTGTATTAGTTCCCCCTCTTAAATGTCTTAGATTTGGTAGGCATAATTTGAAAACTCAAAGGTGAAAGGAAACATATTTGTTACCCAGTGGTCTACTTGGCCTATGGACTAGCCACATTAGAGTAATGCATAAAGCTTTTCACAACAATAAAAGAAAAGGGTTATGGCCGAGTCAATTTTTTTTTTTTATTGACAGTGTAATGAAATGTATCTCAATGCTATGGTTTTGGCCTTTTTATTGGTTGAATTAGAGGACCTAGTTGAAAATATTGGGGCCAAGTTGGTAAGGAAAGCTATGACAAAGAAAAATGATTTACCTGGGGATGGAACCACAACATTTGTTGTTCTTGCACATGTTGGAATATTGAAAAATTCCAGAACAATGAATGGAGAATAAATCTCCCTTCCTTTAACACAGAGAAAATAAAAATTTCTTTGACAGGAGACAGTTTCAATACTTTGAAAACAAACTTCTATTCCCTTCAATAACTCAAAAAAAAACTATTACACTTCTTCCTCACTGAGAGGGATTACAAAATTATGACTGCTACAAAATGCAGTGCATAAAACCAACTCACTGTCTGTTCAAAACAAACATACTCTGTCTCTAAAACACTCTGCTGTGTTTTTCCCTTTCGCATTGCTGTGCATACACACTTAAAAAGTTACACTCAGTCTTTCACTTTTTACACACTGCTGTGTAATAAAAAATTTACGTACTATCTCTAAAAAAAACTACCAAGCTTTTTCGACCTTTTTATTTTTATATGCCGTAACATATAAAACATATTATAATAAACCCTCTTTTAAAAAAAATAAAATTAAAACTAAATTCTATGGCCCACCTTTCATTTCGCATATGATATATATATAACATATGTATATATTAGACTATCAAAACATTAAAGAACCCTTTCCGTCGAACTTCAAAAGTCTGAATAGATTGAATTTCAAACCAAATTCGCGTTCCAAAATGGGATGCTGACGTCTACCTAATTTTAACTTGAATTCTCAATCCAATGTGCCCTATAAAAAATTCGGGTCCGGTTTTCAGGTTTTCAGATTCCCTTCAATTTCATGCGATCCAATATTAATGCTCCACGTGTCCTCCTTTTTAATTTACAAAACTGTCGGGTAAATTTCTGTTTGTTTAATTTCTGGTTGGTGAATTGCGTTAATGCTAGTTGTTGTGTTTAAATACAATCCTGTACAGAAATATGGCTGCGGCCGTCTACAAAAAAAACTTGCAGGAATTTTAAATGCTGAATTAAATTTCTGGATGGCATGCAAGCAACCTCCAAAAAAAAATGTTGTTGTTGCATCTGTCCTTCTGCTGCAACAGTTGAAGTTAAAATTCAACAACACAGGTTTTAATAAGTGAGGGTGTAAAGGTAAATTTTTGTCGATAGTACTGGATTAAGATCATCTATTCATTTTTGTAGGGTCTTATGGTGTTTGGTTTTTTAGTTTTGGGTTGGGATTATTGAGTCTAAGATAGTTTTTGAGTGAAAAAATTGCTATCAGGTATTAAAAATTTTTGGTTCTTTTGTCAAAATTTATGAGCTTGTTAGGAAATACAAAACTGACAATGGCTGTATCTTAAATTTGTGGAAAATAATTTGAAATGAAACCTTTTTGTTTAGGTTGTTGCAGCAGGTGCAAACCCCATTCAAATTACTAGGGGCATTGACAAGACAATAAAGGCCCTTGTTTCGTAACTCAAAATTTTGTCAAAGGAGGTAAACGCTTGCCTTTTGAGTAGGTTGGTTTTCCTTTTTGCTGATGGTTTGGTGTATCTAATTGAATTAGTTGCCTAAGGTATTTTTGGTTGCAAACTCCTTTTCTTTTTTCATACAGTATTGGCCTTGTGGAATACATTTGATTGTGTGGTCTTGTTAGATCTACAACATTTGTAGTTGTTTAGTCTTATGGCCGAGGTGCACTTTTATTATGGAAATAGTCGATGCAATATTGTCATTTAATCCTTACTGCAGGGTAGCATGTTGAGAAGTTTCTTGTGAAACATTTGGTATTCAAAATGACACTTGATCCTATACAGCATCATGCACTTGACTTCAAAATTCATATTCAAAGTGTGCCAGACAATTCTTGCAAAATTTCAAATATTTATGTTGTTTTTAAACCATTATCTTTTTCATGTATTGGATGCTGAAAATGTGAAAAAGACTTTGGTATGAAACCAATTGGTGAATAATTTCCAGCAAAACAACCACTTCCAAGACATGATTTAGAAGTAGAACAAATGTGCTTATGAAGCATAGAAAGATATCCTTGATGCATTGTCAATGTTTGGCTAGGGTTATTTTTGGAGAAAATAACTCCTTATTCCTATAATAGTGATCTTCAATACAAGTAAATGCCAGAGAAGAGAGATCATCGTGTGACGCAACAAAACTGAAATTGGACCCCTAAGGAGAGCTGGTGTGTCTACAATCGTTCTGTCAGCATTTTCCCTTGGTTTACCCCGTTCTTTTCCTCCAGCCTGAGTCTTAATTGACTTGTTCTTTCTTCGGGTTTATTTATCAAATTCGTAGAATTTGATAAATAAATACTATCCACAATGGTTGGACTTTAATTTATATTCCTGACTTTATATTATCTCCAAGCCTTATAACCAATGTTTAACTTTCAACACTTTGTATTTATACTCCACGTTTATTTTTAAATAAATAACTTGTAATGAACTTTCGGCTTTATATTTCACCACCCAGCCTTACAACAATCACGCTCCAGACTTATGCTAATTATCCGCCAATCATTTAATTAAACAATTTCATTATACTCCGGCCCCACCTATATATATCAATAACCAATCAAACACTCGTATCATACATGGCTATCCTCCGCACACCTTAGTTAACCTCCGGGCAAGTTCAACGTGCGACCACCGTCCGATGGCCCTTCTCCAAATCAACGACTCTTGGCAATTTCGCTCGGCTTCCAACGTCGGGATTTAACGTGCGATGGCGCAGGTTAAACAGTGGTTTTCCGGGGGTCACTTCGCCACGTGTCGCATTCCCTATGGAATCGCTCGCGAATAGGAAATACCGCCTACTCCGCAAAAGCGGTGCGATATGGGCAACCCGCTTTTGTGATTCCGCTCGTGGTTTTGGTACAGGGCTTGACCATGGGTGCAAGTCTGGTTCCACTATCCTTTTGTTTGTTAACTCATGTCCAATCCTCAGGTCAGGTTCCGAAAGCACAACAATTTTGTCTCTTTATTAAGCGATATTTTTATATTTGAACAGTTTTCACGACCCCGGTTCTCTACACAGACCTCGCCTTCGGGTGGGGTGAGTTCACAGGGTTATCCAACAATTTACAGGAATTCAAAGATAGAATAATGGAATTATCAGTACCCAATCACCTCACAGTTAAACAATTCTTCACAATTAGCAGTTTGAGATAATTCAATGGCAACTAAGCTTGGAAATCATTTAACTGGAAACAATTGTTCACACACAGAGGTTTATTGCAGAAATCCCCTCTCTACTCTCCTCTTCCCTCTCTACTTTTATTCATTCGAGGAATTACAATTTATATACATAACATATGGCTCTTCGGTTCCTCTGAGAGGACCGTTCTAGAAATCAAAAGGTCTAATTATAATAGTTCAACTAACTGAAACTGTTCGACTCCTACAACTCTAACTAGTCTAAGTAATACAGTCAGCTGAGGTATTGACACCTAGCTGTTACAACTCAAATGTTTTCGAACCCTCCTAGCCACAACATGTGGACAAAACCTCCTACATTGCTGGCTAGTTCCTAATGCCCCTGCATCATCGTCCTATACTTTGGACTTATCTTGCAAAAAGTATGAGATACTAGAAGTTGGATATCCATAAAGGGCCTTAAATGGGGAAATTTTAGTAGATGTGTGATAGGTAGTATGATAGTATCATATTACCATTATTCCTTGAGGAACCCACTTCATCCATTAAGATTGATTTTCTAAAGAGTAACATTGTATATAACCTTAAAAACATTTGTTAACTATTTTTGTTTGACCATTTGATTGTGTTTGATATGTAGAACTCATGGCAGCTAGTGTTTCTCCACTCATATTAAATAATTATTTCAAAAATTTTCTTGTTACTATTACTTTAGGAAAACCATGAAGACTATGAATTTCTTTCACGGACACTTCTGCCACTTGGCTTGTTGTTTATGTACTTTGAGGTCTACAAAAAAAATCTACAAAATTTGTCTATATAAATGACCACAAAAATGTCATACTTACCTTTATATTTCAGTAACCCTGTAATAAAGTCTATTGATATATCTTCTAGTCTTTGAATATGTATGTGGAATGGTTGAAGTAACCCTAGATATTTTACTATCTCTTTTTTATTTATTATGCAAACCTGACCTTCTCTTACAAAATTTTGAATATCTTTCTTCATTCCTTCCAAAAATATATTTTTTGATCCTTTGAGATGTTTTAAGGAACCCTGCGTCCTACCATCAGAGAGACATGGGACTCCCTTAATATTTGCTTATTCAAATATGCTTGCGTGCATAAAAATATTCTACATTTGCACCAAAGTATATCTCTCTTTCACTCCCAATGCTCCATAGAGTTCATCCCATCCTTTATAAATTTTAGTTTTTGTTTAGCACTATTGTCATTTTTCCATTATGGCAAGCTTCTTCTAGCCACCTAGGAATAGAAAATGTAATTGGATATAAATTTGAGGCCTCTTCTATTTTAGAAAGAGCATCATGTCCTAAATTTTCCTTACCCTTTTTGCAGATTATCTCAAAATTAAAACTTTGCATTTTTTCTCCTCATTTTTGTTAATCTTCCAATGAAATCCATAGATTCAAAAAATACTTTATGCTATCATGGTATATCTTGACTTTAAAGTACCTCCCAATGATATGCTATCCCCATTTTTTATTGCATGTGATATTGCTTCCATTTATTTTTCATACGTAGATTTCACCAAATATTTTCTTTGAATTCCTTGCTTTTAAACGACCTTCCTTTTCTTTGAATTCCTTGCTTTTGAATATTTTCTTTTGAATTCCTTCCTTCCTCTTAAGTTGAGCCCACCAGACTTCAAATGGCGATAAACCATAATTCAAACCAAATGCGCGTTCCAAAATAGCCTGCTGATGTCAGCCAATTTTGTGACGTGAAAACCAAATGAATTCCGCCCTAATCTTTTTCAGGTCTGAAGTTGGGCTGGCGTATGGAGGGAGATTTGTGACGCGAATTTCTTATCAAATTCGCCCTAATATTTTTCGGGTCCGGATTTCCACTGCGCGAGCGACCCAAACAAAGATCTGCTCCAATCAATTTCTGCCACGTGTCCTCAATAAAAACTTGCCCTGCTCCCAGCTGCGGGTGCATTCGATGGCATTTAAGGTGATGGGACATGGATATGGTGATTTCATATCAATCGCATTAACATTTAACGCTGTTCAATTAAGTTTTCACATCAAATCCGCATTAATTAATTTTTAACACTGTTCAAGATCGGACCTCCACTCCTCTCAGCGATTCCGCACGCTCCAATATGATGCGGCCTTCGGCTCTCATTATTAATGATCAGAGATTAATTGTGACGGGCGTCCTTTGATTGCATTGCAGTCGGGTTGACAAAATGGAGTTTAAATATGGTTTTTCAGACGAGCCGGTTGCTGGATTACACTGCCTGCTAACTGTGACAATAAGGAGAAGTGGCCAGCTGAAATGCTGCCTAGACCTTGCTGCATATCTGCATTTCTCTCAGTTCTGTCTCTATCTGTCTTCCTCTTTTTCTTGGAATTCTGATTCTCCGTCTCCTCTTGTGCCCACTGCGCCTGAAACTGCACCCATCCTCGCGTGCGTCATAGGATGCATTTCCGTAGGGGGAGCACTAGAGGTCAACCCCTGCGCGCTCCCTCCAGCCCCTCAACAGAGTCGACTTTCGGCCAGTCTAGTGATTATTACGTAGGTCGATATCCAAATACTAGGAGTGGGCGGGGTCAGGTTGTAGGATCTCATGGCCACCGTGGAGGAACCAGCGGAGGAGTAGTTTGGTTAATTTGTTTTTCTTGCTTAGTAGGCCCACTTAATTGGGCTACTTTTAGATTATTTTACTGTGCTGGACCTTTTTAATATTTTTGAATTCTGTAAATTAAACGTTCAAGACTTGTTTCCCCGTATGAGGGCAGTCTTCTTAATTTTTTGATTTTTTGATGACAAATTTTCCATGAGTCTGGCAGGCAATGTTTTTTACTTCGGTGTAATTTTATTCCCAATGTTAATAGATTAACTTTACTTAGAATTCTCACATGATTAGTGTTTTTCTTGATCTGTTCAAGGATTTTGGGTACTTTAATTTGTATTTGGAACAATGGACGTTGATACTCTACCTGTTGTTTTACTATTCTACATACTGCTATTTCACTTTCTTATAGATGCCTCGGGCATATTTGGATGCTTTCTTAGATTGTCGATAATCTCCATGTGGACCGTTATTGGATTTTATATCATGTCCCTGTATGTGACACGAGGTATTTTTCTATCATTGTCTGGGGTGGGACTTCCACTTTTCTGGATGGATATTTGGGTTCCAATCTTCAGATGTGAAAATGTAATGACTTCATGGACTGTTTTACTTCATATAATATATTCAAAACAATGTTTTTTCTCTTGTGAAAAAAAAATGATTAATGTTTATCACTCTGCCTTCAAAACTAGCGATGCTGGTCTATGTTGCTTGTTTATTGATATGGTCTGATGGTATTTTTATATTTTGGACATATCACACTCCTCACATGATTAGCGTTTTTCTCTGTTCAAGGATTTTGGGTACTTTAATTTGTATTTGGAACAATGGACGTTGGTACTCTATCTGTTGCTTTACTATTCTACATACCGCTATTTCACTTTCTTATAGATGCCTCGGGCATATTTGGATGCTTTCGCCATTTTCGATATCCTCCATGACCACACTGGTAGTTTTATATCAAGTCACTTTATATATGTATTTTTCATCACTACTAGTGGGACTTCACTTTTCTCGATGGATATTTGGGTTCCAATCTTCAAATGTGAAATGTATGATTTCATGACTGCTATTTTATCATATAATATATTCAAAACAACGTTTTTTCTCTTTTTGAAAAAAAAATGATTAATGCTTTCTATATCACTCGCTTTCAAACTAGCGATGGCTGTTTATGTTGTTGGTTTGTTGATATGGTCTCGATGGTCAATCTATATTTTGACATATCACACTTCACATGATTAGCGTTTTTTGTTGCAGATTTGGGCATTTACGGCGAAACAATAGACGTGTATTCTTCTATCTATTGCTTACTACTTAGAGTACACTGCTATTTCACTTTCTTATAGATGCCTCCGGCATATTTGGATGCTTTCTCAGATTTGTCGATAATCTCCATGTGGACCGTTACTGGGTTTTATATCAAGTCCCTGTATGTGACATGGGGTATTTTTCTATCACTGTCTGGGGTGGGACTTCCACTTTTCTGGATGGATATTTGGGTTCCAATCTTCAGATGTGAAAATGTAATAACTTCATGGACTGTTTTACTTCATATAATATATTCAAAATAGCGTTTTTTCTCTTGTGAAAAAAAATGATTAATGTTTATCACTCTGCCTTCAAAACTAGCGATGCTGGTCTATGTTGCTGGTTTATTGATATGGTCTGATGGTCTTTTTATATTTTGGACATATCACACTCCTCACATGATTAGCGTTTTTATTTGTTCAAGGATTTTGGGTACTTTAATTTGTATTTGGAACAATGGACGTCGATACTCTATCTGTTGTTTTACTATTCTACATACTGCTATTTCACTTTCTTATAGATGCCTCAGGCATATTTGGATGCTTTCTCAGATTTGTCGATAATCTCCATGTGGACCGTTACTGGGTTTTATATGAATCATGGGGTATTTTTCTATCATTGTCTGGGGTGGGACTTCCACTTTTCTGGATGGATATTTGGGTTCCAATATTCAGATGTGAAAATGTAATGACTTCATGGACTGTTTTACTTCATATAATATATTCAAAACAACGTTTTTCCTCTTTTAAAGTTTCATTTTTTTTTTAAAATTGAACCCGTCGTCGGTATACCGACGCCTTGTAAGCGTCAGAATTGCGACAACTCATAAACGTCGGAAGAGCGACAATACAAAAACATCGGACGAGAGAAGTTCAAAACGTCGGACCACATTTCGTCGGAATTGCGACACCTTACAAATGTCGGAAGAGCGACATCCAAAACGTCAGACAACATTTCGTCGGAATTGCGAAAACTTACAAACGTCGGAAGAGCGACGACCAAAACGTCGAAAAACATTGCGTCGGAATTGCGACCGTTTACAAACTTCGGCAGAGCGACGTTCAAAACGTCAGACCAAATTTCGTCGGAAGTGCGACAGTTTACAAACGTCGGAAGCGCGACGATTCGTGAGACGTCAGAAGAGCGACGTTTGTTCGGAAGCGACGGAAGAAGTGTTGATAGTGCGACACTTTTTAATTGCGTTGGAACTGCGACGACACGACAAACCACGTTTTGTCCGCCCTCGAACTGTCGCTCTTGCGATGACTATGTGTCGGAATAGCGAGGAATTGGCCGTCGGAATTTCCGCCAAATTTTATAGTGTAGGGGCCAAAACGCTGTTGCTAATGGATTAGCTTGCCTAGCTAGTTCATATCCTAAAAACCCTAGTGACCAACAGATCATCATTCAGACCAAAGTTAGACCTGCAGTGCTGGACAATGAGAAATACTGGCAGGTTTTTGAAGGAGACAAATAGATTGAGGATTTCCTAATAGGCAGAAATGAGTTTGAATTTTCCGATTCAGACTCCAAATTTGACAACATATGCCTAGATGAAGATTCCTCAGATGAGGAAGAAACACCTTGTAGCATAGAAATAAATTCTTTTTTTCTGAAGAAACAGGAAGTTTAACCATAAAACATGAAAACGCAGATAGTGAAGAAATTGAGGTGCTGCAGGCCAAAGATAGGAATATACCCAGAGGCCTGGAACCCTTAGAGGACCTTTTTGAATTTGATGATGTAGAGAAAAAGCCCACTATAGAACATGCAGATTCAGACGTGGAAGAATGCAACATAGGCACTGAAGATAAACCCAAAATGATTAAACTAGCTAAGTCTTTACCTGCAGACATGAAGAGGAAATACATTGACATTTTCAAGGAATTCATTGATGTGTTTGCATGGAGTTATGAAGACTTAAAGGCCTATGACACAAGCATAATACAACACAAGATACCCTTGAAGGAAAATCAGAAGCCTTTCAGACAAAAACTCCGTAGAATAAATCCAAAACAGTTGCCTGCAGTGGAAAACGAGATTAAGAAGATGTATGATGCAGGCATAATAGTTCCTGTAAGGTTTTCTGATTGGGTGTCAAAATTAGTGGGTGTGAGAAAGAAAACAGGGGAAATCAGGCTGTGCATAGATTTCAGAAACCTCAACAGAGCCTCATTGAAAGATAATTATCCTTTGCCTAGAATGGAACATGTATTACAAAAGGTAGTAGGCTCTAAGAGAATCTCCCTGCTGGATGGTTTTTCTGGATAAAATCAAGTCTTAGTACTCCCAGAGGATCAACTCAAAACTGCATTTACCACTCCATGGGGCACCTTCATATATGTGAAAATTCCCTTTGGACTGATGAATGTTGGAGCCACCTTTCAGAGGGCAATGGACATAGCTTTCTCAGATGAGATAGGACACTTCATAGTTATCTACTTGGATGACTTGACTGTCTTTTCTAAAACTGAAGAAGAACACCTGAAGCATATGAGGAAAGTTTTTGAAAAATGTAGAAGGTACGGTCTGTCACTGAATCCTAAGAAAACTGTGTTTGGACTGCAAGAAGGAAAAATTCTTGGTCACATCATATCTGAGAAAGGAATTAGGATAGACCCACAGAGATTTGAGGGGATACTACATATCACACATCCTAGGAACATAAAAGAGTTACAGTCTTTTATTGGGAAAATCAACTTCCTTAGAAGATTCATTCCCAATCTAGCCGAACACCTTAGGAACATGACTAACATGCTGAAGAAGGGTGTGGGAGTGAAATGGACTGTGGGAGCTAAACAATCTTTTGAATCTGTGAAACTTGCACTCAAACAAGCTCCTGTTCTGATCAGCCTCGATTTCTCAAAAGATTTTCTCATATTTTCATTTGCCTCAGAGCACACCATAGCTGCAGTCTTACTGCAAAGGAATTCAGAAGGTAATGAACAGCCAATTGCCTTCTTCAGTAAGGCCTTGAGGGATGCACCCTTGAAGTACAAGATTATGGAAAAGAAGGCCTATGCCCTGATAAAGGCCTTAAAAGACTTTAGGGTGTACATTCTGCATTCTCACATCATCTCTTATGTGCCAAAATATATTGGTTAAAGATATCATGTCCCAAGATCCTGATGGGAAGAGGGGCAAATGGATTGCTAAAATTTTAGAATATGACCTCGAAATACAACCCACCAAGTTGATCAAAGGTCAAGGCCTGGCACAATTAATGGCAGAATCAAATCTGCAGGCCCTTGATATTAACATGGTGAATGCCTTGGATGAGCAGGGAAGCCTACCTGATCCCACTATAGAAGAAAAATTCCAAAACTCTCCATGGTATTCCGACATCCTTCATGTCCTCACTAATCTCAATGCCCCTCCGGAACTGTCAAAAACTAAGGCTAGATTCACAAAACTCAAAGCCAGAAACTATTGCATCTTGAATGAAAATCTATATTGGAAAAATCCAAATGGCCTATCGCTAAAATGTTTTTTTTGAAACTGAAGCTGAAAATGTTAAACAAGAATTTCATGCTGGAGAATGTGGAGGCCACTTGAGTTGGAAAGAAACTGCAAATAAAATACTCAGGGCTGGTTATTATTGGCCTACTCTTTTTACTGATGTCCATAAAATGATAACTGCTTGCCACAAATGCCAGATCTTTGAAAGGAAAAGAAAACTTCTTCCCCTCCCTTTACAACCCATTATAGTTGAGGGTCCTTTCATGCAAAGGGGTCTAGACTTTATAGGGGGAATTGATCCATCCTCTTCGGGACAACACAAATGGATCCTAACAGCCACTGATTATTTCACTAAGTGGATAGAGGCCACACCCACTAGGAATGCCACTGATTAAGTCATCATTGGGTTCCTAGAAGGTCATATCCTCTCTCGGTTTGGTTTCCCAAGGAAAATAATCACTGAAAATGCTGTTGCTTTTGGATCTAAGAGAATGGTGGATTTTTGTCACAGGTACCATATCACACTTGGTCATTCAACTGCCTATTACCCTCGAGGTAATGGCTTGGATGAATCATCAAATAAGAGCCTAGTGGAAATCATCAAAAAGCTATTAGAGGAGAACAAAAAATCTTGGCACAACAAGTTGGTACATGCTTTGTGGGCTGATAGGCTTACTACAAAAAAATCCATTGGCATGTCACCATTCCAGCTAGTCTATGGGACAGAAGCAATTTTTCCTACCATCCTGGGAGTTCCAGTGATCAAGCTTGTCCAGGAGATCCAATCAGAGGAAGATAGCATGATGAGAAGGATAAATCAAACAATCCATCTTCAGAAAACCAGGGAGGAGGTATATAACAGGGTTGTCAAAGTTCAGGAAAACATTAAAAGACTATTTGACAAAAGAACCAAAGCTGCTGATTTCAAAATTGGTGACAAGGTTCTGAAGTGGGACTCAAGAAGATAGGACAAAGGTAAGCATGGAAAGTTTGACAGCTTGTGGTAGGGTCCATACATTATCCAAGCTACAGTAGGCCCAAATGCATTTTTTCTACAAGAACTTGATGGTTCTGAGCTATTTGGGGGTCCTGTCAATGGCAGGATGCTCAAGCATTACTTCTGCTAATTGAAATTTCCAATTTCATTCTTCATTGTACATACCATTGCTGATTTTATTTTCCAGAAAAAGAGAAAAAGTTTCAGAAAACAGAAAGAAGAGAAAGGTTCAGACATACTCAAAACATGAACCTTCAATGTGCAAAGAACAGATCCGGATAAGCCCATGCATTTTCCAGAGTAAGTGCATACTCCAGACCAAGTAGACAAGAAGGATATGTATGATGACCTTGGTCTGGAGTTTGCTCTTGCTTAGAAAAATTCTCAAGATGAGGCTCACGAAGACATCCTTCCTCGAAATCAGTCTATATAGGAAGCAAAGAAGCTGGTCCTAACACGCTCAAAACTTGGACCAACAAAGGAGAAAGAAGAATCAGCTCTAACATGCCTAAAACCAGAGTTGAAAATGAAGAAGAAGAGGTGGCTCAAATATGCTCAAAACCTGAGTCACAAAGAAAGAAGGATATTTCAAATTGCATATTTCCGGCCTTCACATTTTGCTTTCAAAATTTTCAGCAATTTTCTGTCCATAAGCAAACGTCTCTATGCTTTGGATCCACAGCAAGTCAGACAGTCTAATCCTGGCTTGGCTGTTTTTCAATTTCCTGTCTTAGAATGTAGGAGAAGAAACCTGTTGGACAGTTTAATCCTAGTAGGTAGTAGATTAGGTAGAGAAGTATATGAGGCCAACAGTCTAATCTGGTCTCATGGGGGAATAAGGGTAGAAGTAGAATAGGTTTATTTTCCTATTGTAAAATTGATGATGTAAAGGGTCTGCAAGTCCAAATGCACCCAGAAGAAAAATGTTAGGAATATAGTAGGGGTAGGTAGTTGTTTGGGAAATATTATTGCTAATTTGTGTCTCTAACATAAGGTGGCAGCTGAAAATCAAAGAAAAGAGATATGCCAAGCAGCAGACAACTGGCCTACTCCAAAGATCATTTATGGTTTCTTAACTCCTTCAAGAAGAAGCCATCCCCATGTGGAGCCACTGTTAGCCCCTATGAAATTATTGACAAGCAAGCTGGGGGCTATGTCATTTTGAAGACCTTCAAGGAATGTATCTCCCCTTTAGACACATCATCCTTCAGGTCTCTCTGTGCTTCGTCCGATGTGAAGTTCCCCCTATGGTTGTCCCGTCTAAAACTTCACTGGTTATGCTCCTTGCTCCTCAAATGGCCCATTATTATCACATGTTACCCTTGCAAACACCATATTTACTCTTTCTCCCCCGTTGGTCAAGAGTTCCCTTTCTATCCCCCCAATTTCCCTGGTTTTCCCTGAAATCCCCCGAAATCCCCCTGAAATTCCATTTCAGCCGCTTGTTTGGCCTCTTTCACCCTTCATTCCCCTATCGTTAGCCTTGGATGGCCCTAAAACGTATTAAAATGTGCAAAAATCATATATTTTGTATATCGGGCCTTAGCCCTTCTGGCCATAGCCCCGCCCCACATTCCCCCATAAAACCTTGAGCTAGATCCACCTGCTAACCCCAAAGGCGCTCATCGTATTTTTTTTTTTCGGGCGAGTTTCTATCCGTCGATCTGTTTGATCGGACGATCCTCTTCAAACCCGCTGCCTCCGTCGTTTCCTACGTTCAAATCCTAGGTCGCATCTCCGCCGTTCATTCGCCCGCCAGATCGACGGAGCGGAGCCCATCCGCCCTGTGGTCCCCGCCGCACTGTTCATAAACCATGCTGTTTTTCCGCACCGCCTTTGGGCGATGGGTGGTATTTCCCGATAGCCCAGCGATTCCACTCACCCTTCGACGCGTGTCCTTTGTACGATTCCGAAACCGCCCATCCCCCGCGCGTATCATTCGGCCCTGGTCGCCCAGTGAAATCACTGTCGGCCGTTCGATCTCGAGACGCTCATTCGATGGTCGTCGATCAACCGAGCTGCGCATGAGTTAAATCACCTGCGTCGTGCCGGATGGCCCATAGTCTGCCGCCCTCGCCGTCGATCTCCGCCATATTCAACGGCCCAGATCTGTCCACCCTCCTATGACCGAGTCCACCCGCCACGCTGTAATTCCACGTGTCTCACCATACATTTGCCCATTCATTCATATATATTCGTTCCGAAGGTCAAAGGTTATTGTTTTTTTTCGTGCAAACGTTTTCCGCGACGTTCTCCCATGCATTCGCCACAGTGTCATATCTTCCTCTATTGTTGCCTCCGCAGTCCTCACCCCCGTCCACATCCAGCATACGACCATCATCATCATCTCCGTCGTGTCCACCACCTCTATCCATTGTTTTCTCCACAGCTTTCATGTTTTGCAGGATTATCAATGGTAAATAGCCACCACGGTGTGCGTCTCTGTTACAGGGATAGCGAGGATCAAAGGAAATCATTTACAGCGGCTGGAATTTATGAAAAATGACCCGGGAAAATGAACACAGGACATGCATTAAAGAGAGCAGGATTTAAACTTTATAGAAATCTCCCAGCGCCATTAAAACCTGAGCTAACCTGTCAGAAGCAAAGATGGAGCGGAAAAGTGTTTCAGTACAGAGCAGAGGAGATTAAGGCACCCTAATGAAAATCTGGAGCCTAAAATCAACAGTTTAAGAGACAAAGCATCATTTTGAAGACCCCGAGGACCAATCAAGAGGTCCTGAGCACGATTATAAGGTAACGTCAGAGTTTATTCATCAGCAGAATGTTTTTCTTCAAGTACAAGGCACCCATACTGCTCTTATTACGCATAATGTCCCTGAAGATCTTTCTAGCCAGGCAGCAGTTCGAAGCAACTGGGACATTTATGTGGCAGGCACCTCAGTAGATTATTTAACCTTTGTTAAAAGCACCAAGAGTACTACAACCAAAATTTGTCAAGATCATATCTGAAGAAGATCACCCTTCACCAGGGAGGTGACAGAGATTAAATGCACAGTAATCAAATAGAATGGGTTTCGGCCTTGCATTCATTTTGTGTTTAATGTTACATTTAGTATTCACCTATAACCTCTGTCGATCTTCTGTTCATCATCTGCTATAAAGAACAAAAGGAACTTATTGTATTGGTTGTTGATGAGATATCGGAGAAGTGCAAGCATTCTCCTCTTGAGACAAGTTCTCTGTGTAATTTTGTAAGATAGGTTGAGATTTGATGTATTCAGAATGAATGTTCAAGCTGTGGGCAATGATGTACCTGAATGGTGTTGTTTTTAATATGACAAGCATGTTTCTTTGGATCCTGATCTAAAGCAGCTGGTGATGTTTTCTTATCTCTGCGTTTGATTTCATTTCATTCCATTTCTATTGGCTCGCATCAGAAGTTTGGCATAAGATTTACCCTTGTTAGGTACCTTATGTTGCTGCTCTCCAAGCCTTCTATGTTTTCTGCTTATATGTGTATCTGAATATTGATTTCAATTGATTTAACCAGTATAGTGGATGTTATTTCCTGCTCTCTGATGTATGAATGAATGAAATCTATGTTTAGATGTTCTTGTTATGATTTAGTTGGATGAGTTGAGAACACTGGGGGGTATAAAACTCTGTCTTTCCCCACTAGGATCTTTCCATCTCAATTAGCCTTTCTAAGATCCCTTGTATTGCCTCTTATTCTGTCCAAGCAGGCCTGGAGTTAAATGACCTCTGACCTGATCTATAGACAGGATTAGATGTATCTCCTCCTTTCATTTCTAGTCTTTAATGTTCCATTTCACCAATCATCCTTTAAGATCCAAATGCTCTAGATGACTAGCGCAACTGAAAGCTTGCACATTGAACACAAGTAAATCCTTTCTTGACTCCATTTCCCAATGGCTTTGATGTTCTCTGGGTTATCTACCTTAGCCTAATCTTCCTCTTTGCTCATCCTTGTCTTATATTGGACCTTTCTTTCCTGATTCCCAACAACCAAGCACAATAAAAAAAACAAACCCTGTGCCTATAACTAGCCTAAAATCATATCTTAGGAGCTTCAAAGGCATACCCTTTGGCTCATACAGAGAGATCCCTCTCTGGACCTAGGATGGCTAGATCCTAAGGTCTGAAAGTGGTTCTATGTTGTCTCATCTTTTGGTCGTGCCAACCTAGCCAAAACATGGGAACCCCAACATAATGGCGACTCCATTGGGGACCATTGAGTGCATTACACTTTGAACATCCCTAGGCACTCAAAACCCACCATCTATGGTTAGGTTGGCGGTTAGTCATACCTCTTTTTGGATAGCCTCGGTGTCATTGGTTGTGTTCTAATATACTCTTAGACAGAGCCTGGACAGGGCCAGGTAGCCTCCGGATCTCATCCTCTTTTGGAGGTGACATATCTGGTAAATTCCCTCCCAGTCAATCTCTGGTTAGAGTTTGTCATGTTCTGAGGTTATCCTTGAAAGGTGATAGTGCCTGAGCACTGGGGTGGACAGTGCAACCCCTTGATATACCCTAAAACCTTCCACCTGGCGACTCCATATTCCTCCAATGATTAAAGACTCCACTGGTGATCAATAGGCCTGCTGATTAACTTGGTTTCACATAAGACTCCACTGGGAGACCAGCCTTTGAGACAATATCAACCACAGTAGAAGTAACAAATAGGGTTAAGCTGCTTGGCTGAGAAACAACATTCTGGCTTTTAGAACCATTCACACAAGAGCTTATCCAAACCCTGACCCACCTGAAATAGTTGACAATCTGGAGAGTATCATCAAAGGAGCTCCTACACCTAAAAGACCAACTATTTCCAGCCATATCTATAGAGCTAATTCTACACCAGAATACCTAACAACTCTATCACATGTTCACCCTGACCTAGGCCTTCAAAACGGATTACCTAGAACTAGGTCATTCAATCAGCTAGACCAGCTAGACCTCGAGTTTCACAGTTCACCATCCAATAGTGGTCAACACACTAGGGATAGAGGAAATCCTCCATCTACACCACCCGATATCCACTTTATTCAATACTTGGGGATCTCCCACCCTAGATCTGCTCAGAAAACCTCTGCTGGCCCTAGCATCCCTGTCATCCATATACCAGCTGCTCAAGTTAACCCTCTACCTCATCAGAACATCATCATTGCAGCCTGGTATGCACCTTTGGTGTTACCTCAGCCTCTACTGCCCTTACCAAATGATTATCAATAAAAAATCCCGCATTTCCCTGCCAAAGAGCTCACCACAGCTCAACAACATGTAGATAAAATGGAAGACTCTTTTGACTACATGGAAATTGATGATGAAACTATCAAAATGAGAATTTTTGCTCAGAGTCTGGGAGGGGATGTGAAGAAGTGGTTTAAAAACCTACCTGCTGGTAGTATCCAAGATCTCCCTGCTTTATACCAGACTTTCATCAACAAATGGGAAACTAGGGCAAACCCTCGCCAGCTCCTAGCAGAATACATGAGCCTTAAGAGAAATATAGGAGAGAGTGTCCATGATTACACAACAAGATTTAACGGCATTTACAACACACTCCCTCCACATATGAAACCTCCACAAGGTATGGCCCTAACAAAATACCCCGAAGGGTTTGATGCCGACATGGCCTATGAGCTTAGAGATAAAGAATACACCACATTGGAAGACATGCAGAAAGGAGCCATAACCATAGAAGCAAACCTGATTGAGAAGAGGGCAAGATTGAGAGCTGAGAGGAGGGTAGCATACAAGGATGACACAGTAGCTTCCACATTAGATCCAAATTTTGATAGATTGTCTAAAAATGTGGACAAGTTATACCAAATGATGGAGAAAATGGTTGTCACTTAGAACAGGAACCAAAGTCAAAACCAGAACCAGAACTTTAGAAGAAACAACAACACCCCTCCCAACAGAAAAAATGAATCAGATCAACAAGTTATTCCCCCTTTCCAAAACTTCCTTGATGAAGATGAGGGAATCTTAGAAGAGTCTGAGGGAAACATAATAAACATGTTCGAAATGGAAGATTCAATCCACAACTGTGATTTAGAAGAAGATCAACCCTTATCCTCCTACTGGGATGAGGAAGGATCAGAATCTGAAGCCTACAGATTTGGATTTGAAAAAGCCATCATGCAGGTTAGGGAACAATACGAACTTAGGAGCAAAAAGAGTCAAGACACTTCCAAGACTAAAACTCCTGAGATTACCATCAAGAAAAGACCTGATAAAAATTCTGAAGCATCTGCTGTAAATAGAAAATCAGCAGCTGAAGGTTCTGGAAAAAACAAGGGAAAAGACAACCAAAACACTAAAAAACATGATAAACCAACTAGCAGTACTAGCACCACAGTTAGTACTCCTGATACAACAGTTCCCAACCCTGTACATAGTGATAATCAACCCACTGATTCTACCACTAAGGTGGTGATTAACAAAACAGAGTTGAACACTTCCAAGAGTCAATCCACTTTCAATCTAGAGAGTGAGATTGCCAATATCAAGATTTCTGTACCACTCGCCGAGCTAGCCACTCAGGATGTATATAAAGGCCAAATTTTGAAAGCATTAAATCTAGGGGAAAACAACGACACTATAAATTTGAATGATGATCAACCTGCCCTACTCTTTGGTCCAAAAATTGAGGGAAAGTTTCAGGAAGGGGTAGTTCCACCTTTTTATATCAGTCTCAACATTCATGACAAAATACTCCACAATGCAATGCATGATTATGGGGCATCCCACAACCTGATGCCTAAGGTAGTGATGGAAAATTTAGGCCTAGAAATCACCAGACCCTACAAATACCTATATTCATTTGATTCTAGCAGAGTTAAGTGCCTTGGCCTAATTAAAGAATTATGTGTGAGTTTGACCCAGATCCCAGCTAAATGTATGGTCATGGATGTGGTGGTGGCGGATGTGCCACCCAAGTATGGCATGCTACTATCTAGGTCATGGGGAGCCAAGCTGCAAGGCACAATGCAGATGGACGGCTCATATGCCACTATCCCTATATTTGGCCAACTTAGAAGGCTATACAGAGAATCCCCAATGAAATTCCTAGTCAGTAGCCCCGAGAAACCTGAAAACTCACCATTATACTCTGTGCACACAGACCTAGATTCTTTCATTCTTTACAACGATCAATCTCCAGGGGAGCCAGAGCCAAAAAACATAGATATAAGCAACAACGCAGAGCCCATGGACTTTAGCATAATGGCTACCCTAGAAGAATACGACAAAGAAAACCATGGGCAGGGTACAGAAAACGAAGCTCTGAGTAAACCAGAAACAGAAACAGAACAAAAACAGCAAGCTAGCCACCTCCCTGATCTCCATGCCCATAATGAACCACAAAACAATTTACAACCTAGTGCAGACCCCACAACGCAACATAATGGCGAACCCCTGTGGGAAATGAATTTCGATGGGTCCTGTACTAGGAAAACTGCTGGGGCAGGGGTGTGGTTACGCAATATAGAAAGTAATTATGCAGAGAGCCATGCTGTCAATCTGCATTTCAAATGCACAAATAATATTGCAGAATATGAGGCTCTCATCTTGGGCTTGAGTCTATTGAAGAAACTAGGAGCCTGTAGGATAGCTATGCAAGCAGACTCAGAGTTGGTCATAAAACGAGTAAATGGTGAGTATACAGCAAAACACCCCAGGTTAAGAGCATATCGGAATGACACTCTGGATTTACTGAAAAAACATTTGTTGAATATGAACTAGTGTTTTTTCCTAGGGGCCAAAACGCTGTTGCTAATGGATTAGCTTGCCTAGCTAGTTCATATCCTAAAAACCCTAGTGACCAACAGATCATCATTCAGACCAAATTTAGACCTGCAGTGCCGGACAATGATAAATACTGGCAGGTTTTTGAAGGAGACAAATAGATTGAGGATTTCCTAATAGGCAGAAATGAGTTTGAATTTTCTGATTCAGACTACAAATCTGACAACATGTGCCTAGATGAAGATTCCTCAGATGAGGAAGAAACACCTTGTAGCATAGAAATAAATTCTTTTTCTGAAGAAACTGAAAGTTTAACCATAAAACGTGAAAACACAGATAGTGAAGAAATGGAGGTGCTGTAGGCCAAAGATAAGAATATACCCAGAGGCCTGGCACCCTTAGAGGACCTTTTTGACTTTGATGATGTAGCGAAAAAGCCCAATATAGAACATGCAGATTCAGATGTGGAAGAATGCAACATAGGCACTGAAGATAAACCCAAAATGATTAAACTAGCTAAGTCTTTACCTGCAGACATGAAGAGGAAATACATTGAACTTTTAAAGGAATTCGTTGATGTGTTTGCATGGAGTTATGAAGACTTAAAGGCCTATGACACAAGCATAATATAGCACAAGATACCCTTGAAGGAAAATCAGAAGCCTTTCAGACAAAAACTCCATAGAATCAATCCAAAACAGTTGCCTGCAGTGGAAAAGGAGATTAAGAAAATGTATGATGCAGGCATAATAGTTCTTGTAAGGTTTTCTGATTGGGTGTCAAACTTAGTGGCTGTGAGAAAGAAAACAGGGGAAATTAGACTGTGCATAGATTTCAGAAACCTCAACAGAGCCTCACTGAAAGATAATTATCCTTTGCCTAGAATGGAACATGTCTTACAAAAGGTAGTAGGCTCTAAGAGAATCTCCCTGCTGGATGGTTTTTCTGGATACAATCAAGTCTTAGTACTCCCAGAGGATCAACTCAACACTGCATTTACCACTCCATGGGGCACCTTCATATATGTGAAAATGCCCTTTGGACTGATGAATGTTGGAGCCACCTTTCAGAGGGCAATGGACATAGCTTTCTCAGATGAGATAGGACACTTCATAGTTATCTACTTGGATGACTTGACTGTCTTTTCTAAAACTAAAGAAGAAAACCTGAAGCATCTGAGGAAAGTTTTTGAAAAATGTAGAAGGTACGGTCTGTCACTGAATCCTAAGAGAATTGTGTTTGGACTGCAAGAAGGAAAACTTCTTGGTCACATCATATCTGAGAAAGGAATTAGGATAGACCCACAGAGAGTTGAGGGGATACTACAGATCACACATCCTAGGAACATAAAAGAGTTACAGTATTTCATTGGGAAAATCAACTTCCTTAGAAGATTCATTCCCAATCTAGCCGAACACCTTAGGAACATGACTAACATGCTGAAGAAGGGTGTGGGAGTGAAATGGACTGTGGGAGCTAAACAATATTTCGAATCTGTGAAACTTGCACTCACACAAGCTCCTGTTCTGATCAGCCCCGATTTCTCAAAATATTTTCTGATATTTTCATTTTCCTCAGAGCACACCATAGCTGCAGTCTTACTGCAAAGGAATTCAGAAGGTAATGAACATCTAATTGGCTTCTTCAGTAAGGCCTTGAGGGATGCTCCCTTGAAGTACAAGATTATGGAAAAGCAGGCCTATGCCCTGATAAAGGCCTTAAAAGACTTTAGGGTGTACATTCTACATTCTCACATCATCGCTTATGTGCCAAATATAGTGGTCAAAGATATCTTGTCCCAAGATCCTGACGGGAAGAGGGGAAAATGGATTGCTACAGTTTTAGAATATGACCTCGAAATAAAACCCACCAAGCTGATCAAAGGTCAAGGCCTGGCACAATTAATGGCCGAATCAAATCTGCAGGCCCTTGATATTAACATGGTGAATGCCTTGGATGAGCAGGGAAGCCTACCTGATCCCACTATAGAAGAAAAATTCCAAAACTTTCCATGGTATTCCGACATCCTTCATGTCCTCACTAATCTCAATGCCCCTCCGGAACTGTCAAAAACTAAGGCTAGATTCACAAAACTCAAAGCCAGAAACTATTGCATCTTGAATGAAAATTTATATTGGAAAAATCCAAATGGCCTATTGCTAAAATGTTTATCTGAAACTGATGCTGAAAATGTTAAACAAGAATTTCATGCTGGAGAATGTGGAGGCCACCTGAGTTGGAAAGAAACTGCAAATAAAATACTCAGGGCTGGTTATTATTGGCCTACTCTTTTTACTGATGTCCATAAAATGATAACTGCTTGCCACAAATGCTAGATCTTCGAAGGGAAAAGAAAACTTCTTCCCCTCCCTTTACAACCCATTATAGTTGAGGGTCCTTTCATGCAATGGGGTGTAGAATTTATAGGGGAAATTCATCCATCCTCTTCGGGACAACACAAATTGATCCTAACAACCACTGATTATTTCACTAAGTGGATAGAGGCCACACCCACTATGAATGCCACCGATTCAGTCATCATTAGGTTCCTAGAAGGTCATATCCTCTCTCGGTTTGGTTTCCCAAGGAAAATAATCATTGACAATGCTGCTGCTTTCAGATCCAAGAGAATGGTGGATTTTTGTCACAGGTACCATATCACGCTTGGTCATTCAACTGCCTATTACCCTCAAGGTAATGGCTTGGCTGAATCATCAAATAAGAGCCTAGTGGCAATCATAAAAAAGCTATTAGAGGAGAAAAAAAAATCTTGGCACAACAAGCTGGTACATGCTTTGTGGGCTGATAGGATTACTACAAAAAAATCCATTGGCATGTCACCATTCCAGATAGTCTATGGGACAGAAGCAATTTTTCCTACCAGCCTAGGAGTTCCAGTGATCAAGCTTGTCCAGGAGATCCAATCAGAGGAAGATAGCATGATGAGAAGGATAAATCAGGCAATCCATCTTCAGCAAACCAGGGAGGAGGTATATAACAGGGCTGTCAGAGTTCAGGAAAACATTAAAAGGCTATTTGACAAAAGAACCAAAGCTGTTGATTTCAAAATTGGTGACAAGGTTCTGAAGTGGGACTCAAGAAGAGAGGACAAAGGCAAGCATGGCAAGTTTGACAGCTTGTGGCAGGGTCCATACATTATCCAAGGTACAGTAGGCCCAAATGCATATTTTCTACAAGAACTTGATGGTTCTGAGCTATTTGGGGGTCCTGTCAATGGCAGGATGCTCAAGCATTACTTCTGCTAATTGCAATTTCTAGTTTCATTCTTCATTGTACATACCATTGCTGATTTTATTTTCCAGAAAAAGAGAAAAAGTTTCAGAAAACAGAAAGAAGAGAAAGGTTCAGAAATGCTCAAAACATGAACCTTCAATGTGCAAAGAATAGATCCGGATAAGTCCATGCATTTTCCAGAGTAAGTGCATACTCCAGACCAAGTAGACAAGCAAGATATGTATGATGACCTTGGTTTGGAGTTTGCTCTTGCTCAGAAAAATTCTCAAGATGAGGCTCACGAAGACATCCTGCCTCGAAATCAGTCTATATAGGAAGCAAAGAAGCTGGTCCTAACACGCTCAAAACCTGGACCAGAGAAGGAGAAAGAAGAATCAGCTCTAACATGCATAAAACCAGAGCTGAAAATGAAGAAGAAGAGGTGGCTCAAATATGCTCAAAACCTGAGTCACAAAGAAAGAAGGATATTTCAAATTGCAGATTTCCAGCCTTCACATTTTGCTTTCAAAATTTTCAACAATTTTCTGTCCATAAGCAAATGTCTCTGTGCTTTGGATCCACAGCAAGTCAGACAGTCTAATCCTGGCTTGGCTGTTTTTCAATTTCCTGTCTTAGAATGTAGGAGAAGAAACCTGTTGGATAGTTTAATCCCAACAGGTAGTAGATTAGGTAGAGAAGTATATGAGGCCAACAATCTAATCTGTTCTCATGGGGGAATAAGGGTAGAAGTAGAATAGGTTTATTTTCATGTTGTAAAATTGATGATGTAAAGGGTCTGCAAGTCCAATTGCACCCAGAAGAAAAATTTTAGGACTATAGTAGGGGTAGGTAGTTGTTTGGGAAATATTACTGCTAATTTGTGTCTCTAACATATGGTGGCAGCTGAAAATCAAAGAAAAGAGATATGCCAAGCAGCAGGCAACTGTCCTACTCCAAAGATCATTTCTCGTTTCTTGACTCCTTCAAGAAGAAGCCATCCCCATGTGGAGCCATTGTTAGCCCCCCTATGAAATTATTGAAAAGCAAGCTGGGGGCTATGTCATTTTGAAGACCTTCAAGGAATGTATCTCCCCTTTAGACACATCATCCTTGAGGTCTCTCTATGCTTCGCCCGATGTGAAGTTCCCCCTATGGTTGTCCCATCTAAAACTTCACTGGTTATGCTCCCTGCTCCTCAAATGACCCATTATTATCACATGTTACCCTTGCAAACACCATATTTACTCTTTCTCCCCCGTTGGTTAAGAGTTCCCTTTCTATCCCCCCAATTTCCCTGGTTTTCCCTGAAATCCCCTTGAAATTCCATTTCAGCGCCTTGTTTGGCCTCTTTCACCCTTCATTCCCCTATCTTTAGCCTTGGATGGCCCTAAAACGTATTAAAATGTGAAAAAATCATATATTTTGTATATCGGGCCTTAGCCCTTTTGGCCATAGCCCCGCCCCACATTCCCCCATGAAACCTTGAGCCGGAACCACCCGCTAACCCCAAAGGCGCTCATCGTATTTGTTTTTTCGGGCGAGTTTCTATCCGTCGATCTGTTTGATCAGACGATCCTCATCAAACCCGCTGCCTCCATCATTTCGTACGTTCAAATCCTAGGTCGCATCTCCGCCGTTCATTCGCCCGCCAGATCGACGGAGCGGAGCCCATCCGCCCTGTGGTCCCCGCTGCACTGTTCATAAACCACACTGTTTTTCCGCACCGCCTTTGGGCGATGGGTGGTATTTCCCGATAGCCCAGTGATTCCACTCACCCTTCGATGTGTGTCCTTTGTACGATTTCGAAACCACCCATCCCCCACGTGTTATCATTCGGCCCAGGTCGCCCATCGAAATCACTGTCGGCCGTTCAATCTCGAGACGCTCATCCGACGGTCGCCGATCAACCGAGCTGCACACGGGTTAAATCACATCCGCCGTGCCCGATGGCCCACAGTCTGCCGCCCTCGCCGTCGATCTCCACCATATTCAACGGCCTATATCTGTCCACCCTCCTATGATCGAGTCTGCCTGCCACGCTGTAATTCCACGTGTCTCACCGTACATTTTCCCATTCGTTCATATATATTCGTTCCGAAGGTCAAAGGTTATTGTTTTTTTTTCGTGCAAACGTTTGCCGCAACGTTCTCCCATGCATTCGCCACAGTGTCGTATCTTCCTCTATTGTTGCCTCCGCAGTCCTCACCCCCGTCCACGTCCAGCATACGACCATCATCATCATCTCCGTCGTGTCCACCACCTCTATCGATTGTTTTCTCCATAGCTTTCATGTTTTGCAGGATTATCAATGGTAAATAGCCGCCACGGTGCGCGTCTCTGTTACAGGGACAGCGAGGATCAAAGGAGATCATTTGCAGTGGCTGGAATTTATGAAAAATGACCCGGGAGAATGAACACAGGACATGCATTAAAGAGAGCAGGGTTTAAACTTTATAGAAATCTCCCAGTGCCATTAAAACCCAAGCTAACCTGTCAGAAGCAAATATGGAGCGGAAAAGTGTTTCAGTACAGAGCAGAGGAGATTAAGGCACCCTAATGAAAATATGGAGCCTAAAATCAACAGTTTAAGAGACAAAGCATCAGTTTGAAGACCCCGAGGACCAATCAAGAGGTCCTGAGCACGAGTATAAGGTAACGTCAGAGTTTATTCATCAGCATAATGTTTTTCTTCAAGTACAAGGCACCCATACTGCTCTTATTACGCACAATGTCCCTGAAGATCTTTCCAGCCAGGCAGCAGTTCGAAGCAACTGGGACATTTATGTGGTAGGCCCCTCAGCAGATTATTTAACCTTTGTTAAAAGCACCAAGAGTACTACAGCCAAAAGTTGTCAAGATCATATCCGAAGAAGATCACCCTTCACCAGGGAGGTGACCAAGATTAAATGCACAACAATAAAACAGAATGGGTTTCGGCCTTGCATTCATTTTGTGTTTAATGTTACATTTAGTGTTCACTGACCACCTCCGTCGACCTTCTTTTCATCATCTGCTATAAAGCACAGAAGGAAATTATTGCATTGGTTGTTGATGAGATATCAGAGAAGTGCAAGCATTCTCCTCTTGAGACAAGTTCTCTGTGTAATTTTGTAAGATAGGTTGAGATTTGATGTATTCAGAGTGAATGTTCAAGCTGTGGGCAATGATGTACCTGAATGGTGTTGTTTTTAGTATGACAAGCATGTTTCTTTGGATCCTGATCTAAAGCAGCTGGTGATGTTTTCTTATCTCTGCGTTTGATTTAATTTCATTCCATTTCTATTGGCTTGCATCAGAAGTTTGGCATAAGAGTTACCCTTGTTAGGTACTTTATGTTGCTGCTCTCCGAGCCTTCTATGTTTTCTGCTTATATGTGTATCTGAATATTGATTTCAATTGATTTAACCAGTGTAGTGGATGTTATTTCCTGCTCTCTGATGTATGAATTAATGAAATCTATGTTTAGATGTTCTTGTTAGGATTTAGTTGGATGAGTTGAGAACACTGGGGGGTATAAAACTCTGTCTTTTCCCACTAGGATCTTTCCATCTCAATTAGCCTTTCTAAGATCCCTTGTATTGCCTCTTATTCTATCCAAGCAGGCCTGGAGTTAAATGACCTCTGACCTGATTTATAGACAGGATTAGATGTATCTCCTCCTTTCATTTCTAGTCTTTAATGTTCCATTTCACCAATCATCCTTTAAGATACAAATGCTCTAGATGACTAGCCCAACTGAAAGCTTGCACATTGAACACAATTAAATCCTTTCTTTACTCCATTTCCCAATGGCTTTGATGTTCTCTGGGTTATCTACCTTAGACTAATCTTCCTCTTTGCTCATCCTTGTCTTATATTGGACCCTTCTTTCCTGATTCCCAACAACCAAGCATAATCAAACAAACAAACCCTGTGCCTATAACTAGCCTAAAATCATATCTTAGGAGCTTTAAAGACATACCCTTTGGCTCATACAGAGAGATCCCTCTCTGGACCTAGGAGGGCTAGATCCTAAGGTCTGAAAGTGGTTCTATGTTGTCTCATCTTTTGGTCTTGCCAACCTGGCCAAAACATGGGAACCCCAACAGAAGGTAATGATGTATGGGAGAAATTATTCTTAGTGATTCTTAGATAAGTATGAGACCCATTTTCTCCATTATGTTGTTTACACATGTAGATTTAATGTTTGTGACATGTTTGAAAAAATTCCTTTCATGGATAGGAGGGGTCCAGATGAGTTCTTAGTGGTGTGATTGCTTCCTTATTATGAGAATTTTTCTTCCATTTTTTATATTTCCACCAGTTGTTATTATACCCATTCTACTTCATCTGTTGGTAGCATATTTGGACCTTTCGAATAGATTAATCCATAGTTTTTGGGTTGTCAAATTATAATATTTCTTTCATGAATGTAAGCATACTATTGATAAAACGTTTTACTTTTGATTTTTCCTCTCGTATGTAAGGAACATATCTCAATAAAAATGTACACTTTTCTATAAACTCATTCATGTAAATTTGTCATAATCCTTTTCTTTTGCGTCATAAAATCATTCTGTTAGGTTTTTGTCTTTTAAATGCCCTTGTAAGGTTTCCCATGTTACCTCTTATTCATTAATAACTCGTACTGTTTTAATGTCTTCCCACCATAAGCTGACTTTTCCTTGTAACTGATAAATCATCAACCGAATCTTCAAGTTGTTCTCATACTCATAAATATGAAAATATTTGTTCATATTAATCAACCAAGCTTCAACGACTTCTTCTATGTCACCTTAAAATGTAGGGGGTTTAATTTTCTTAAGTTATCCTTGTAATTTAGTTTTTTATCTCTTAGGTCCTTTGTGACCAGACACATTTCCTGATTCCACCTCGTTATCTTCTTGGTCACCTTTATATTTTGGATTTTCATCTCTTGGCCTGTGTCCCCCAACCTTGTTTACATGGTCAAGGCTTGGGATTGGAGGTTGTTACACAAAATTTTATCACCGTCCCTACAATCCCCATCCCGCACATTGGAGGACCATTTCAGTGACCCCTGTGTACTGTCATACATTTCCATAAATGTCATTGCATCCCTTGGCATGTTAAGAATATAATCTATATTGATCATTTCTCAAGTAGACCTTCAGGAACCTATGATTTTGGGTTGGTGCTAGTAGGCAGTTATGGTCTCGCGCCCATGAAGAAATTAACACTGAGGCTCAACTCCATTGGTGCTCTGTCTCAGAAGGGCACCCGCGCAAAGCTACTTTTGGAATTTAAAAAAAATAGAAACGAAGCTTCCATGCTCTAACAGCTTCGTGAGTGAAGTCATGATGGTTTGGTCGAATGGATCAAGTCGAGTTTCTCCCTTTGGCCTATTATTTCCTACAAATGTGCAACTCCCCAAAGGGATAGACCTCTCCTCCACCTTATGTGGATCCCAAACCTCCTCCTCCTCTCCTATAAGTCCTTCTTCCTCACATTGATTTAGCTAGTTGAACAACCATTAGTTATAACTGGTGTGTTGAAGAGAGAAGAGAAGAATCCATTGTTTGGAGAGAGTTTAAGCCAATTGCCTCATTAAGTCGAATGGCGAACGAATGCTCGAGATGTGCCCGGCTAAACCTGTAGAAGGATATATGCAACATCAAGGCATAAGGTTGTAAACTTCTTTTTCATATATCAATATTACACAACTAGTTTCTGGTTCCAACTTCGTTTCCATTTATATTCAACGTGTTTAACTCTCCTTGACTAGTTGAATAGTTTTAGATGAATTTATATGCTTGTATGCTGTCATCATTTGTTTGATATTTGTGCAGGTGCATGAACATCGTCATCAACAGAGCACAAGGCGTGAAGACAAATATTGAAGGATTGCTGCTACATGCCACAACAAATGCATTGGACCGAGGTAGGATATTTTTTCTAGTCCATATTTCATTTATAAGCTAGGAATTTGGGAATTCAGTGTGTTCCCATGTTGCTAGACCCACCCTAGGGCTAGAAGGATCGCCTCTATCTGTAGAGGGGATTTTCCTGCTCAACAAGTTGGAAACTCTGCTGGGGAGTAGTGTGTCTATTGTTTGTCATTGTTCATTTTGAAGTTTTGCTTGTCTGCCCGACTTTGGTCATATTTTTATTTCTGTGCTTTGTTTTTCTTATCTGTCTGTTTCAAGCCATTTCACTTATTCTCAGAGCGATAAGCCTGGTCTTTCCTCAGTTGCCTTTTCTCCTTTCTTTGCTTTCCTTACTCGGTGATGCTATTTTCTTGACAGTCGCGCTGATTGGCGTGGGTTCCCTTTTTTACAGGTGCGATTTCCCCTATTCAGCGAGGATTACTGTTGAACAGGTGCACCGAATCCTATAGGTTTGGTTTTTAGGCTCCTTGTCTGAGTTTTCCAGTGCATCTTACCCTCTGGATTGGTTTTTTCCCCTTGGATTAATCCACTTGGATTGGTTTTGACTTCTCTGTCTTGTTCTTTTTAGTTGATCATCTCTCATTTGATTGGTGTGGCTTTGTCATCCTAGGATTTATAGGTGTCTTTGATTGCTTGTTCGGCCACATGTTCGCCGAGTCTCCGAGTTGTGTATGAGTCGGTTTAGTCATTCGTCTTTTCAGCTTGTTGTCTGATTGTTTGGCCTTTTCTTTCGATTATACGTGTTGTAGGATTGTCAAACTGTCATCCTGGTGTCTGTTTGACCCTCCATCTATGGCCTTGAGCATAGATCACATTGCTCATTGAGTCGATTTGAAAGTCCTTTTTCTGCGTGAATAAATGCATGTCTAGTTTTGATTGTGTTTTATATTCGCTTTGGATTGGTATATTTGTGTTTTGATCATTTCATTCGAGTTGCTCAAAGCTAGTGTTCGTTTTGTCCTTTTAGTGTAACGTTGCATTATCGCTTCTCATTCATACATAATAACAAAAATTTGCATTCTTTCTCTTTGTTTGAAAACCAAAAATACTCATTTGCATTAGTAGGTTTCTTCTTCATTAGAAAGTGAACAATAAGAGAAAATCCTTTCATTTTCTACTTTGGTTGTGTTAGTAGCATTAGGGAAGATTCATTCTTGCATTCAATCGATTACTGCTTTGTTGTGAACTTCTACCCCTCTCTTAGCTAGCTTTTCATCGAATTGAAATGATATGCTTTCTCTCATGTAAGTTGTGCATTAGAGATTTGAGATTACATTCGGTAAGGCCTTGAAACTGAAACATAATTTCAAGATAAACTTTAAAATGAACTCAATCAACCTAAGGAAGCATTGAAACTTAACGCTCACATTTAGAGGTCTAGGCTAGTGACATGTTCTGACGTCATTAAACCTAGTAGCTGTCACTCACCATCTAGAATAGACAACACTAGTAGGGACTTGTGCTCCCCGTACCGTCACATATATAAAGGGAGACACTCATAGGTTGCAATCCTTTATCCATAGTAAGTCGAGTCTGCCACCCTGTAACCATGATACATCGAAGACAACATTCGGGGAGACTGCCTGCACCTACTTTAAGTCCTTGGTAATTTCTCTTTCATTTGATCACCAAGGTGTATATTGCAGTTCACGAGAGCTTGGTACACCCTCTTGCCTAGAGTTCCCAAGTAGTCCTTTTGATCTTTAAAATTTGAATCAAATCATCAAGCACTTGTCTTTTAAAGCTCGTCCAAATTGAAAGTGACTAGAGTCACCTTTTGTCCTTTTCTCGACTCTTAAAATATGAAAAGGTAGAGTTTTGTTTTAGTGTCATAAAATTAATTACCCACGATCATATGCCCATTAAAGTCATTTTCTTGGCCTGCTCATGAGTGATTCCTTAGTGATTGTTCTTAAAGCCTTGAATTGATCATATATTTTCTCTCCTTCTCTTTAGACAAAGTCACGCTGGCTGAACCACCATTTTCTTCGTCCTCTTCATTACCTCATAGTGAAGAACCTTCCCCAAGAGTCTCTTTTGAGACACCTCTGTTTGTTGGGACCCAAGGCTTCAGACATGCCATCGTTATGAGCATTCAACCTCTTGCCACTTGATCTCTCCCTGAGGAACCATTTGATATCAATTGGAAACCTCCAGATGCTTGGGCCTTTTAAGGAAAGATCCCCCTCTACCCTCAGAACCGCTTGTGTCACCATTATCATGCGCTTTATTTGCCACTGCTCATCACCTTTTCGTTGACAACATGTATTCATCCGACATGGATGCTGCGAGTCCTATTAGTAGTGAAGAGACTTTTGTTTCTACGAGAGAATACCAGTTCCCTCCAGAGAATTTTCCTTATGTCACGAGTCAGCCTTCCTCTCAACCTTCATCTCTCCTAGCTAGTTATTGTTCTTTGGGTTAGATAATATTTGGTGCTACATCTTCAATATCAGAATCAACTATGGTCAAGTACACCGACTCCTTTTGTGGGGTCATTTGTGTTCGGTCTATCCTCTTCGATTCCCATTGTTTCAAATGTCAAAGAAGCAAAGCTTCAAATCTATAGAGAAAAATTTAAGCAACTCAAAATGAAAGAAGATTGCAACATTGCTGCATACTTCCAATACATTGATGGAAAAACCAATACTCTAGAAGGATTGGGAGAGCCAGTTGACGAGAAGAATATTATACGAAATATTCTTAGAACGTTACCAGGGAGATTCAACCCAAAGGTATCGATCTTAGAATATAGTACAAATCTGGACACACTAAGCAAAGAGGAATTACATGGAGTTCTCATAACATATGAAATGAGACTTGATGAAGAAGAGGGTACTTCGCATCTAGAAACTGCATTCGTTGCATCTAAGAAAACCCATAAGGACAAATTGTTGAGATTGCAACAAGATGATGAGCTTAGTGGAAAGAAGTCGCCTTCACTAAGTGGGCCCATAGGCTATTTTTGGCACAAAGTTTATTTTTAGACTATGTCTATTTTTAGACATGTCGATCATATTCTAAGAGTTGTAGGATGCTATTTGTGGATGGTTGGTCAAGTTGGAAAAATAGATGGACTTCTATTTTTAGACATATTGGGCAGAATCTATTTTTAGATTGCCAGTCTAAAAATAGATATGTCGAATACTATTAGCTCTTAATAATATTTGGACTATAAACATTATCTTATTCTCTTGGAGCACTTCAGTTAAGTGCACAGATGTGGCACAGGAGCTGACAGAAGGAATTACGCTATTCCTGAGGGTTAAGTGGAGCTATTGCATGGATACTTTAGTTAGAACTCATGTGACAGAGTTTGGTGGAGTTATTGAAGTAGTTGGTGGAGTTGTGTTCAGTTTAACTGAGTTAAACACAGTTGAGCTAGTTGTATCTAGTCTAACTGATTGATACACTAGTGAGAGTGGTGTGAATTAATTATTAATTAATTCACTAATTATTAACTCATTAATCAACTAAAGAATACATCATTTAACTACAGTTCATGGACAGTTTCAGTGGAGACCAGTGAAGAGGTAGGTGAAAGAGCAGTGTGACTATCAGTTGTGACTATACTGTTGCATGATTTGCAACAACCAGTGATTGGAGATGCCAATGAGGATTGTGTGAGAAAGGCTGGACCAATTCGAGTTCATTTAGAGCCATTCTTTAGCAGTGATTGCGCAGTAGAGGCAGGCTATCAGGTGGCAGAGATTGGAGCATATGATTTTCTAGATCGGGCTTGATTAGTGTGTAGCAATTGGAGATTATATTGAGAGCTTGTGAGGAGCTTTGTATAATGATTTTTACATGATCTCTATGACATATAATATACAGATAGTTGGGGGTTTTCAGCTTTAAGCTTTCCCATAAAATACTGTGTTCATATGTGTGATTGTTTATGGTTTTAATGTGCGCATGTGATTGTTTTTATTTCCATAATTAATGATCAATGGTAGAAGAGATTATGTATTGTGCATGAAGTTAAAATAGTGTGTGATCAGGAGAATCTCGGTGAATAATATATCAGTTATTCAAATTTCTACATGGTATCAGAGGGATATTGATCATTGGAGCAATTGCAAAACATTGAAGCGGTTGAGTTTTGTGCTGGTGGAATTCGAATTTGCAGCAGTGTTTTCTTGGTGTCGAAGTTGAGATGTCTTTCAACGGATTGCGATTGGAGTATGCCCTTGAGGGCAGCTCGAATTATATTGCATGGAAGGAAAGGATGGAGGCGGTGCTGGAAGACAATGGGTTGAAGGAGTTCATAGATGCGAGAAATTCCAAAACACTATGACGTCTTGCCCTTGCATAATATATGGCCAAAGGAAGACAAAAAAAGTGTGAAGAATTAAGTTGGGAAGGTGTAAAGGATCACATAGTATTCAACTCTTCATGGTAAAGACCCATCCATTCTTGATGTGGGAAAGCTTTGTGAGACTTATTCCAAAAGCAACAGGCAGACCAGTAAGGGATTGGCACTCAAGGATAAACTAGGAACATAAGACATGGAGAAAGCAGCCAGGTATGCCCCAGCACCTCACAGAAGTTCATCCAATGCGGATGAGGCGGGAAGTGTGGGGGGGTGGCTTGTAGATGATGAGGACTTGGTGAGCTTGGCTCTCCTTGGGCTTAGAAAGTTGGCATTCCTATCGGGACTTCTGTCAATGGTCAGGAAGAAATTGCTAGGATAGAGCGACTTTGGTCGGATCTTGTGCAAGAGGAGATAAGGCGAAGTACCAGGGACGGATCTTCATCAAAGAACTCAGATGAAGAAAATTGTGCTTTGGCTGCCAAATCAAGGAAGGGGAAGAGCAAGAAGAATGCTTCTCAATCCGGTGCAAAAGGCAAGAAGCAGGACATGTCCAAGGTGAAGTGCTTTCACTGTCACCAACACAGACACTACGCCACTAATTGTCCACAAAAGAAGAAAAATAAGCAGGCTGCTGGATCTGCAGCTGGGGAGGCCTTAGCCTCGCAGTTTGACCTAGATTTTTCACTGATCGCATGCTTGGTCTCAAGTATGATGGGTTTAGTGTGGCTTATTGACAGTGGTGCGTATTTTCATATGACCGGAGACAAAGATTTGTTTACTGATCTGGATGAGAAAGATCTTGGAGTGCACATCGAGATGGGCGTTGATGGTAGATACAGTGCGACCAATATCGGTACCATTTCGTTTGAGAGGGAGTCTGGTAAACCCTTCGTATTGAAGGAAGTGATGCATGTTCCAGGATTGAAAAAGAATCTAATCTCGGTGGCCATGTTAGAAGACAAGGGATATGATGTTGTCTTTAGCGAGGGAAAGGCTTTCCTGCGCAGTAAGGCAACTGGTGAAACCATGCGAGAGGATACCTATTGAGTTAGGGCCTTTATCATTGCGGTAGACTGAGAAACAAGTAGCTGTGTCAGAGCAGGCAGAAGGAGTGGTGAGCCGGGATGATGGCGAGCTGTGGCACCGAAGATTGGGCCACCTTCACCATGGAGCTTTGAAGATACTGCAATAGATTTCCACTGGGCTTCCTAAGGGTACTCTTGTGTAGTTAGATCAGTGCAAGGGATGTAACTTGGGAAAATTTGTGAAAGCCACCTTTCACGAGAAGGATAGTCGCGCCACGACAATCCTTGAGAGAATTCACACAGACGTGTGTGGACCTTTCTCAGTAGCTTCGACAGCAAAGAACAGGTACCTTGTGATATTTGTTGATGATTTTTCTCGAAAGTGCTGGATCTTCTTCATGTAGAAGAAAAGTGAGACATACTCAAAGTTCTGTGAGTTCAAGGCACTGGTTGAAAAAGATTCAGAGAAGCAGGTGAAGGCTCTTAGGAGCGACAATGGTGGTGAATTCATCTTTGGCGAATTCAAGGAATTTTGCAGTGTAGAAGGAATTCGAAGAGAGCTCATAGCACCTCATAACCCACAGCAGATTGGGGTTTCTGAGCAAAAGAACAGAATGATCATGGGTGCTGCACGGGCGATTTTGCATGATCAGGGCCTTCCCATACACTTGTGGGTTGAGGCATGCAATACTATAGTATATGTGCAGAACCGTTGTCCTCACAAGATACTTGGCATGAGTACACTCGAGGAGGCGTTTTCTGGTAAGAAGCCTGATATTTCCCATTTGAGGATTTTTGGTTCACCTGTTTACATTCATGTGACTAAGGATGCTAGGAAGAAGCTAGAGCCGACTGCAGAGGTTGGGATATTTGTAGGGTACACTGATACGCCCCACAACTATCATGTGTATTTTCCAGACAGTCGCAAGACTGTTGTGCGATGGGATATCAAATATTATGAGGAGAAAGCCATGAAGTGTTCGCTTGAGAGGGAGCCACACTTGCATGCAGATGAGGAGATATTAGTTCCTAAGGATGAACTTTAGGATGTGGATCAGCCACAAGAGGAAGTTCATGGAGTGGAAGAAACCACTCATGCAGCACCAACCATCAGAGGGCAGAAGCGCACTACATAAGCTGAGTGATTGGCTCAAGAGGCAGAGAGGATTGTAGGAGCACCTACATCACAGCGCAGACAGAGATAGTCACCTGACCAGTATACTGGATACATGGCTCTTATGAGAAAGTGTATCGTGACAGAGCCATCCTCTTTCGAGGAAGCTGTGGAGGACCCTGCATGGGTAGATGCCATGGCATAAGAGTATGATTCGATTGTCAGAAAAAATGCATGGGAGATTGTCCCAAGGCCAGAAGGGAAATCAGTAGTAGGTTCGAGATGGATCTAAAAAGTGAAGTAAACAACTAATAGGAGTGTGGAGAAGTACAAGGCAAGATTTGTTGCTCGAGGCTTCTCACAGATTGAGGGGATCGATTATGAGGAAACCTTTGCAGCTGTAGCAAGGTATTCTTCCATACAGACGATTCTTGCTCTCTCAGCGCATATGGGGTGGCACATTCATCAGATGGATGTGAAGACTACATTCCTCAATGGAGTGATTGAGGAGGAGGTGTACATAGAGCAGCCCGAAGGTTTCGAGATCTTCAGCAGCGAGTCGCATGTGTGCAGGCTCAAGAGAGTGCTGTATGGGTTGAAACAAGCACCTTATGCTTGGTACACACGAATATAAATTTATTTCACCGGACTTGGATTCTCCAAGAGTGAGGAAGATTCGAACCTATACCAGATTGTGGTGGAGGGTAAGTTGCTGATCATTGTACTTTATGTGGATGATTTGATTCTGACGGGTGATGAACTGTTGATACTCTCATGCAAGGCTGATCTTGCAAAAGAGTTTGAGATGAAGGACTGGGGCCTTCTTCATTATTTCCTGGGATTGGAAATTTGGTAGCGCAGTGATGGACTATTTGTGTCTCAAGGCAAGTATGCCCGGGAGATACTGGAGAAGTTCAACATGCATGGCTGCAAGCCTATCGACACTCCTCTTCTTGGTGGTTGGAGGAAAGAGGATGCTACATCGGCAAAGGTATTGGATGCCACTGTTTATCGATAGTTGGTGGGGTCGCTTATGTATTTGGTCAATACACGACCTGACATATGCTATGCTATTAACCAGCTTTCACAAGCTATGGTTAAGCCTACCAAGATCTACTGGAAGGCAGGCAAGCATGTATTGAGACATCTCATAGGCACATCGGGATATGGATTATGGTACAGACAGTCGGATGAGGTGAAGGTTTGTGGCTTCACGGATGCAGATTGGGTAGGGAGCCCAGTGGATAGAAAGAGCACATATGGAGGGATTTTTAGTGACGGGTTGACATAAGTTTCTTGGTACAACAGGAAGCAGAGATCCGTGGTACTCAATTCAACAGAGGCCGAGTATATGGCAGCGAGTTTGGCTGCATGCGAGGCTATATGGATGAGGAAGATCCTGGTCGGGTTGTTCGGTTCACACTTAGATCCTACTGTGATATATTGTGATAATCAGAGTTGCATCAAAATCTTGGTTAATCCAGCATTTCATGATAGATCAAAACAAATTGACATCCGGTATCATCATATCAGAGATTGTGTGCAGCGGAAGATCATGTTACTTTCATACATTCCCACAGAGGATCAGGATGCTGATATCTCGACGAAGGCGCTCACCAGGAGAAAATTCGAATACCACAGGGGTAGGATAGGGGTGGCAGATAATCCTTATCTTGTTGAGAGGGAGTGTTGAGATTGCAACAAGATGATGAGCTTAGTGGAAAGAAGTCGCCTTCACTAAGTGGGCCCGCAGGCTATTTTGGCGCAAAGTCTATTTTTAGACATGTCGATCATGTTCTATGAGTTGCAGGATGCTATTTGTGAATGGTTGGTCAAGTTGAAAAAAAAATAGATGGACTTCTATTTTTAGACATATTGGGTGGAATCTATTTTTAGATTTCCAGTCTAAAAATAGATATGTCGAATATTATTAGCTCTTAATAATATTTGGACTATAAACATTATCTTATTCTCTTTGAGCACTTTATTTAAGTGCACATATGTGGCACGGGAGCTGACAGAAGGAATTATTCTATTCTTGAGGGTTAAGTAGAGCTATTGCATGGAGACTTCAGTTAGAACTCATGTGACAGAGTTTGGTGGAGTTATTGAAGTAGTTGGTGGAGTTGTGTTGGTTCTTGAGTTAAACATAGTTGAGTTAGTTATAAGTCTCTTTGATTGATACTAGTGAGAGTGTGTGATTATTATTAATTAATTCCATGTTAATCCTTGTCTAATCAACTAAAGAAATACATCATTTAACTACGGTCAGTGCATGGACAGTTTCAGTGGAGACCAGTGAAGAGGTAGGTGAAAGAGCAGTGTGACTATCAGTTGTGACTATACTGTTGCATGATTTGCAACACACAGTGATTGGAGATGCCAATGAGGATTGTGCAGTCAAGGCTGGACCAATTCAAGTTCATTCATAGCCATTCTTCAGCAGTGATTGCACAGTAGAGGCAGGCTATCAGGTGGTAGAGATTGGAGGATGTGATTTGCTAGATCGGGCTTGATTAGTGTGTAGCAATTGGAGATTGTACTGAGAGCTTTGTGAGGAGCTTTGTATAATGATTGTTACATGATCTATATCACATATAATATACATATATTTGGGGGTTTTAAGCTTTAAGCTTTCCCATAAAATACTATGATCATATGTGTGATTTTTTATGGTTTTAATGTGCGCATGCGATTATTTTTATTTCTGCAATTAATGATCAATGGTGGAAGAGATTCTGTATTGTGCATGAAGTTAAAATAGTGTGTGATCAAGAGAATCTCGGTGTATAACATATTAGTCATTCAAATTTCTACACAAACAACCTTCAATTGAAAAGATATGCACCTGCAAGTGTGAAGAAAAGGGAGATAATGAAGAAGGTATTTTAGATGAAGAATATGCTTAATTTACGAGAAAACTAAAAATTGGTAAGGGAAAATTCAAAGGTAAACTTCCATTGATATGTTTCGGCTGTGGTGAGGTTGGGAATTTCGCATCAAAATGTCTGAACATAAGTGAGGGAAACTCAAAAGGAAAGAAAGGCTTTTATAAATTCAGCAAGCAAGGATCCAAAAGGAACTTTCTCATTAAAGAAGATAGCTCATCATCCGATGAAGAAAATGACATTGAAGAAGAAGCCAATGAGAGAATATTGTTTATGGCGAAGCAGAATAAACAAGAGGTATCAAACAACGAAGAAGAAGGATTGACCATAGAATAATTTTCTAAGGAAGCAATCAAACTTATAAAAGAGCTCAAGGCAAAGAAGATCCGTTCCAATACTCCTGAAGAACAAGTTCAAGGTCTCAAAATTGAAGTTGAAGAACACAAATGCATTGAAGAGTCACTTCAAAAGAAGTTGGAAGAAGGCAACCAAGAAAAGGAAGAATTAGAAGCCGAAGTAGTCTTGCTGCGTAAGGAAGTGAATAAAGGAAAAACTATCCAAAACTATGCCAACAACTCAAGGGAATTGGAAGAACTCATCAACAATCAACGATATTATAATGACATAACTGGCATCGGTTACAAAGAAGAAGAAGTAGGACCTTCTACAACAAAATACAATGAACCTATGAGATCTGACATGCATGTAGACTTCATTGGAAAATATTTGCAAGAACAACCTTGGAAGACAATTCCTCGACGAATATTTCCATCCAGGTACCAACATATTGTTTATGGCTACTGTTATTCATGTGGAAAATTTGGTCATAAAGCTATAGAATGTCGCACGTACCCCAGGAACGAATACAATTCCAGGAGATCTGTCAAATATGACCCTCCCAGGGCTCAGCAAAACATCAATAGAATTGAACATTTAATAAATAATATTGAATGTTACAAATGTCGAAACTTTGGACACATATGCAGAGACTGCAGACTTGAAAATCCTCCAGAAGAATCTTTGAAGCTACATAATGAACGAACATGGAAGAAGAAGAAGACTCATAATTTTTCTCTCGCTCTCAAGGCTCAAAAGAACAAAGATGTGTGGTATGTTGATAGCGGTTGCTCAACGCATATGACCTGAGATAGAAATAAATTTGTATATCTGAAAGATAAGAAGGATGGAACCATGTACTTTGGAAATGATGGATCTTCAAATGTTATAGGATCAGGTACTGTCACTCTTGGAAGCAAAGATGCTCTAGCCAAGAATGTTCTATTGGTTGAAAACATGAATCAGAATCTGCTCAGTGTTTGACAAATGTGTGATAAAAAACACACAATACTATTCAACTCCACAAAATTTGAAATCAGGAAAGGCATGTATGGTGAAAATGTGGCTATAGCATGACGAGCTCCAAACGACATATATGTTCTGGATGAAGCAAATAAATAATGTGTAATAGATAAAGAGGATGATATAATATTTGGTAGCAATGATGATCGACTAAGTAAGAAGCTTGCTAAAAACATGCAAAGTGATTTCGAGATGTATTTACTTGGTGAGCTGACATACTTCTTAGGGCTTCAAATATCTCAGCAAGAGAAAGGAATATTTATATGTCAAGCCAAGTACATCAAGGAAATGCTCAAGAAATTTAAAATGGAAGATTGAAAACACATTCTTACTCCGATGGTAACAGGTTGCTAATTGAGCATAGACGACTCATCTAAGGATGTGGATCAAAGGTTGTATAGATCTATGATTGGTAGTATTCTATATGTAACAACCTCCCAACCAGATGTTATGCAAGCAGTTGGACAAGCAGCAAGATTCCAAGCAGCACCAAAAGAATCACATATTATTGCCATCAAAATAATTCTTCGATATCTAAAGGGAACAACAGAATATGGCTTGTGGTATCCCAAGAGTAACAATCTCATTATTCTTTCCTTTACAGATGCAGATTAGGCAAGAAGTGTTGATGATCGTGAGAGTACCCGTGAAGCATTGGAATATCTTTGCCAAAATCTTGGGATTCTCCCAATTTCTCATTAGATTTTCCTTATTCAAAATATAAAGGGGGAGTGGAAGTGTGTACAGGTCTGCAAGATGGTTGTGTGTCAGGGGGAGTTACCCTTTGCCATTGATGTCAAAGGGGGAGACAATTTTGTAGGAAGAGGTGTCATGATCGCAGGGGGAGTACTTGTGTTGTCATCAATGCCAAAGGGGGATATTGTTGATCAGTGGTTGTCATTGATGTCAACCCAAGCAACACAAGGGGATACCCCAATATTGCATGGGAATTTTGACCTACAAAATTAATATATTTTGGGTCAAGAATGCTTTTGATGTTTTCTACTTGTTGAGATGTTTCCCTTGATATATGGCATGCCACGTAATTCTTCACGGTTTGAGAGATATTCATGTTTGAAGTTTGTAACCCCAGTTAGTGGGCTAAAACCCCATGGGGTTGTGGCATGGGTCATTGAAAAGTCATAATTAATTTTTTTTAAGCTCCTAAAATCCCTCCCACGTTTACTTGTTGAAGCCCCTCTCAACCTAATCATTTATATAAATTGTGATCCTCATATCCTCCTTATGCAAGGGATTTCGCCATATGAAACAGGTCATCGTGGAATTTTTGCTATAAATTTTTTTCTACGAAGGTTCAGTAGCTGAAATTTTTATGAGGCAAAGAAAAAATCCTGAGGAAGCTCCTGTGAAAATTTAAAATCAAGGTGCAGAAATTTTTTGGAGATATGATCTGTGGAAGTCAATGTTTTTACAGGCTCCTGAAATTCATCTCAAAGAAGTGACCTTGGGAAAATAGTCATAACTATCTCTCTGAGTATTGGATTGGATTTTGTAAAAATTGGAAGATATTGAAAGGAATTTGGTTTTTTCTCTATCAATTTCAGAGCCGAATGAAAAAATAGTGACACGTGGCACGCCGTACAAGTTCGCTCTACTGAAACAGTCCATAATTAGGGCATTGTGAGAAATTGGGAGTAACTCTCTCTTGAAGAATCCAAATTGGGTCAGACCTATGGAATTGGAAATAAGACTTGTAGGAATACTACAGGACCGAAAATAAGATATTATGGATTTGAAATAACAGAGATACACCAGATTCAATATCGAGCTCTTAGAAGGCAAGAAAAAGCTAGATCATGTGTTGTCAAGGGCTGCAAACGACCAGACTTTCTAGGGCAGCAAAGCAAAGTAAGGTGCAACAAAGGGTAGCATGACAAGAGCAGCAACCAAGGTGCAGAATAACATCAAGAAGTTCATCACATGAAGTCTTCAAGTGGGTAGCACTACATACAGTCACTGTAAAGTTAACATTGTACTAAGTCATTCTAAATATATTATTGTAAAAATTGTTCTAGTGTCTATCTGCCAAGAGTTGAAGAGGCAGTGTCGGGAGGTCTAGGATCATCATTAGGTGGTTGTGTCATAGTTGGGGTTATGGTCTAGTGTGTCTTCTTCTTCTACATCATTCTATATCATTGTAAAGTGGATCATTTTCCCTGGTACAAGAGTCCATTATTCTTTTATTCTTCTATAGGGTGGTAGGGTGGTGCTAGGGTGAGTTGTAGCTCATTGGGTGTTGGGGCATCTGTTCAGTTGATTACTGAAGAATCTCGAGCATTGGAGCGTCCATCCAGTGGGAGTTGGAGAAGAATGCTTTTCTAGATTCTAGGAATTTGGAGCTTTATTTTCAATTGGAGTTGAATATTAAAGAATTATTAGAAAAGCATTAGGTGGTTCAATGTCCTGGAGTGGGTTTCCACCTTAAAAACTGTGTGCATTTGTGTTCCTTTTGTTTGCTGTTATCATTGTACAAACACTGATAATAATTAAATATTAACTAATGCTCTAATTGAAAGGAATACTGATTCACCCCCCCTCTCAGTATTTCCAACAATTACCTCTGTCCCAACCCAACCCACTATTTGTGTGGCTTCCTCCACATCATCTTCTAGTGTGATTCCATCATTACCGTCATCTTCTGCTATTCGTGGGACACATCCTAATGCTTCCGTAGTATCTTTTGAGCCCGTTGTGAGTGGATCAAAACCTCACGTATCAGGAGTCCACCAACCTAATGGTAGTATGCCTATCTCTTCTAATCCTATTCCTGGAGGTTTGACGTACGACCAATATATGATGGCTATTCAACAACAGAATTACCTCCCTTAGGGTTCTCAAAAAATTTCGACTCGGACCAATCCATCGCATTACTATGATGAGCATGCAAATAACATCTATTAGTATGGGCATGTTCCACAAGGTCTGTTGTATGTAGAAACACCACAAATACTGGTTAACCCCAACTAGTTTACGTACCAACAGGGACAACCCTATGGTACACAAGGACAACCCTCTCAAGGGAAACCTTTGGTCCAACTAGGACAACCCTATGGTCCTGCTGGTCAACCTTATGTTCAGGAAGGATCACCTTATGTTCCTCAGGGGAAAACCTATCCACCTTAGGGAAAATATTTTGTACAGCAAGGCCAACCCTCTATTAGTCAACCGGGTCAACTTGGTCTTCAGGGAAAACCTGGCTTATCTCAACCATCAAGTCAACATGGTTTTCAGGGGTAACCTTTTCCACTTCCTTCAGGCCAACCTAAACCCTAGGGACAACCTATTAAACCTTAGTATCCAGGCCAAACTACACCCCAGGGACAACTTGTGTAGCCTCAGGGCCAACCTTCAATTCCTTAAGGTCAACCTTTGATGGTACAAGGTCTTCCCCAAGGCATTGCTTATATCCTGCAAAAAAATCCATATGTTTCTCAAGCAGGAGCTCAATGGTTCACTCAGAATTAGTAACCTGGTCTTCAACCGGTTTATGGATAGAATTATCAAAATGATAACCCCTATGGAAAAAATACTCCGGGACAGAACATATGGGCTCAAAATTTCTCCCTTCCCGGTTAGAACCCCAACACTGGTCTTTATCAAAGGCTTGCAATTCCTTTCAATCCACAATTTCGATTCCTTGCTACACTAGAACTGACTCATGTGTCAAAGTCAATGAATGATCCCATTCTTCATAATCCATATTGGCCCCCAGTTCCCACCAAGATCCTTGGCAATTGTCCCAAATTTGAAGGCAAGTCCTGAGAAGACCCCTAGGCACATGTTATGACATACCATCTATGGTGCTCCTCTAACTCCTGGGTTGATGATTCGATTCTTTTACGTCTTTTCCAAAGGTCTCTCACTGGTGCCACTGCAAAGTGGTACATTGAGCTCTCCCGCAACATCTTTCAAGATTTCAACTCTCTTGCCATGGCATTTATCATGCACTTTCAGTTACCAGTTTATTATGAAATTTGGACACACCTCCTAACATCCTTGAAATAGGATCGAGCCACTCATATCTCTGATCATATTAATGAATGGAGGCGACATCATTGATTGATCAAGTTTGAGATCCCTGATCAACTTCTGACTGATTGGTTCCCTCTTTTATCGGTTTGATTGCTAAGGACATCACTATGGGGGCATGTGTTACTAAGGAACAAGCCATCGCTCGTGCCTAGCACCTCAATCTCGTGTACTCTCAATCCAACACGCCTTATGAACTCTTTCCTGATGCTCCACGACCTAGAACTTCCAAAGCACTGGCAACACCATCCGTCAACGGTATCATTGGTTCTGTGTCTTAGACTTCTCGTAAGTCTTCTCCCAATTTTACGAAGCAAAAATATACTTCTTCCACCGATACTGCTTCTCAACCACCTCCTAATCCTAGCAAGACCACGGAAGTGAATGCCGTCCAGTCCACCCTGATGGATAAAGCTTCCAAAGGTAAAAAAAAGGGTAAAGGCAAGGCCAAAGCTGATACTCCGAAACAGGATTATCTTAAACCCAATACTGATGATGGCTCGAAATTTAAAACGAAGTACCCTTGTCTGATATGTGATGATGAGAATTACACCAAAGACTATCCACGACGGGCCGAGGTGAGTCGACTGATCAAAGGCACTCAAGAAAATCCAGTTGTTCTTAAAGAACCATTCCCATCACAGCAAAATTAGATGCTGGAGCAACTTGAGTCCTCCGCCCCTTTTGGCTCTTATGTTTTCATGATGAATGGTGTTGCACCCATATCTATTGCTACTAGATCGAAATATTATACCAAACTGTGTCAGGCAGTGGGGAAAGAGATCACTGATGGTCCTCCTCCCCTGCCTCCTTCTGGCCCTCTTCACATTGAAAGGCCCGATCCTAATCCCGTTGTATGACCACCTTCTAAAGGCGTGCTCCGCAAGTCTTCCTATAACCCGAATGCCCGAGCTACTCAAAATTATAGTATTGTTGAGTATTTGGTTCAGGTGCCGTTCGCTATGTCTACGTTGGAGGTGCTTCAGAGCTTTCCATCACAACAGAAGGCTTTGCTATCTGCTATCGAAGGGGTGGACCTCGCCGATTCAAGTCTTATCACTTTTGATTTGGAAAATTTTGTTCCGCATCTCCCTCACCAGCTTACTTTGATTATCCAAGTTGGGATTAATGGTAAGAATATCCATTGAGCGGTCATGGACGAAGGTGCTTCTACTTGCATCATGTCCGTTACATGCTGGAAAGCCATTGGATCTTTGGAACTTAACCAGTGTCCAAACACTTTAGAAGCCTTCGATGGAAGGGAATCTCTCCCTCTTGGTGTTATCGATAGCTTACCTATAACGTTGGAAGGGAAAATGGTTAATGTTGAGGTTGAATTCGTTGACTCCAAGCTCAATTATGGGTCTCTTCCTCCACCCAATACTTCTCAGGTCAATATGATCTCCATATCTTCTGATCTGTGGATCATCCCTTTGCCTGAGCAGGTTGATTCGTTTGGTGACACGATGTCATTAAGCCCAATAGAAATTTATTATTGTGAAGTTATCTCAGCTTCGGCTCCTCCTCCCTTTGATCATACTCCTTTGAGTGTGTCTCTTGACATGTATTCTCAATCCCCTTGGCTCGGTGCTTTGGATTCTCCCGATCCCTTGAATGAGACGTTTCCAACTGATGAAGCCATCGTGGAAATCATGTCTCTAGAGGATCCTCCCTGGAACGATAGTCATCATTCTATGCCTGGCCTTGGGGCCATGTCTACTTGTCTTGAGGAATTCTCTGCCCAAGATCCTTCCCATCTGCTTCAAATGCCCATCTTGACATATGAAGTTTTTGTGGAAGGTAACATGGGGAATATTATGAAAATGATGCCTATTGACATCTCTGTTAATCTGGGGGTTTTTGAGAACATCCACATTGGGGTGACCTGTTCTCCTAATGAGATCGAGGTTTATACTAGTCTCTTTCGAGAGTTTCGAGACATTTTTGCTTGGTCCTATGAGGAAATTCCCGGCATCAATTCAAGTATAGTCGTGCATGAGATCCCTAATTATCCTGATGCAAAACTTGTTCGCGAAATTCTTCGTCTCATGAACCCTAGAAAAGGAGCTGCCATAAAGGGAGAAGTTGAAAAACTTCTCAAAGCAGGCTTCATTTATCTGATCCCATTGACAAATTGGGTCACTAACATCATCCCTGTGGATAAAAAGCAGGGTACTATTTGAGTATGTGTGGATTTGTAGGTTTTAACCCTAAACAGAAATTATCTACACACGAATCTTATAACAGAAAATAAACAATAGCGAGAGCATAAAACATAAAACAGATAAACATAGAGATTTTCCCCTGGATCCCAAATTGGGACTTCCAGCTTGATTTTTCATTATATTCCTTTTAGTGTTACAACACATATATATACATGCCGAAGCATACATAAACCCCAATCCATTAACCCTGGATTAGAACATAACCGTAGTTCCCTTGACCGGATCTACAAAATACCAGGGGTCGAAAACCATCATACCCCAAAACCATGTGCAAACTCATGCACAAAACATGGGTGGGTCCGCATATGAGTGGGACCGCATACCAAAATTTTTTTCGCCGGGGCGTTGCCTCGGACCTCGACATGGGGGGTTGCCGCCCCCCCTGTGACCCCCTTGTTGCGCCCGGCGCAACATACAGTGCGTGGGGCTAGTCGTGGAAAGAATATAACACAAGATTACCACGAAATCAATGATGCTTGTCCTAAGGATAACTATCCCACTCCCTTCACCGATAAAATCATTGATGAATATGCTAGGAGTGATATCTTTTCCCTTATGGACAGGTTCTCTGGTTACAACCAGATCAATATTCTACTGGTTGATCAACATAAGACCGCTTCATCTATTTGTGGGGCACCTTTGCATACAAGAATAACCCTTTTGGCCGTAAGAATAATAGTGCCACATTCCAACGAGAAATTTCATACACATTTCATGATATTAAGCACATTATTAAACCTTACCTACATGACCTTTCAGCTCATTCCACTCAGTGTAAGGACCACCCGGATCACCTACGTAAAATTTTTCTTCGCTGTAGATGCTACAACATTAGACTTAATCTGCATAAATGTGTCTTTTGCATTGATTCTGGCAGAATCCTTGGGTTTTTCGTTTCTAAATACGACATTCGTCTCGACCCTCTTAAGGTCGAAGCTATTGTCAATATCGCTTCCCTTCCTCTTTACATCAGTTGCAGAGTTTTCAAGGGAAATATGATTTCCTATGTTGTTTTATACCGAACTATGCTGAAGTAGCCAAAGGATTCACGTGATTAGTTAAGCAAGGCTTCCCGTTCCTCTGGGATGAGATTGCCCAAAAATATTTCGATGCACTAAAGACTTTACTTGTCAATTCTCCTCTTTTGCATCCCCCGAATTATCATCGCTTATTCACTCTATTTGGCTGCCGCATTTAGCACTATTGCCATGGTTCTGGTACAAGATGATGACAATGGTGATGAGAATGTAATTTATTATTTGAGCCACAATATTCTCGAAACTGAAACACGTTACACTCATGTAGAGAAATTGGCATTGGTAGCTGTTCAAGCCGTCCAACGTTTTTGCCATTATATTTTACTCTACATAATCACCGTGATTTTTAGTTACAACCCCATGACCTATATTTTAACTCGAAAATTGCTGGGGGGAAATACTCCAAGTGGATAGTTAACCTCCAAGAGTTCGATTTGGAACACTACCTCCAAATCAAATAAATCGTTGGTTTTTGCCGATTTGATCCACTCTTTACCTTCTGCCTTTGCTCCCTCTGGTTTTGAGGAACAAATTCTAGATGACACTCTTTTTCTGATTTGCACCCTCGATCCATGGTACGGTGATATCATCATTTATCTCCAGACCTCCAACTTCCAGTCTTAGTTGACAAAAGATGCTCCTCAACATATCCATCATCATTCGCAATCCTATCGCATAGTCGGAGATACTTTATACCACATCGGAATTGATTACATTCTCTGCCAGTGTTTGAACCTCGAGGAAGTCGAAAAAGTCCTTAATGACTTCCATTCTGGTGCATGTGGCGGTCACATTTCTGGGTATGCTACTACTCAAAAAATCCTTCGTGCTGGATATTTCTGGCCTACCATTTTCAAAGATTGTATTCTCGTTGTCTGTAAATGTCACGAGTGCCAGATCTACCAGCACAAGATGTGCCCACCACCCGCTCACCTCTATCCCATCATTACAGTTGGTCCCTTTGCGAAGTGGAGTATCGATTTTATGACGTGTAACCCTCACTTGGATGGGGGGCATGGTTATATTATCGTAGCCGTGGACTATTTCACTAAATGGGCCGAAGCAATGCCTACACTCACAGCTAACAGTAAGACAAATGAAAAATTTCTTTTCAATCATGTGATTATCAGGTTTGGTGTCCCTCAAGCCATTTTCACCGACCATGGCTCCCAATTTTTTCCATTATATGATGGCTGAGTTGTCTACCAAGTTGGGTCTGCATTAGGACATATCAACGCCATACTACCCCTAGGCCAATAGCTAGTTGAAGCCGTGACCAAGGTTTTAGTCACCATGCTTCATCATATGATTGGGATGCACAAGTTCAATTGGCATCTCATGTTGTTTTCAGCTCTCTGGGCTTACCGAACCTCGGTGAAGGATGTAACTAGATTCACCCCATTCTAGCTTATTTATGGTCTGGAAGCTACCCTTCCGATTGAATGCGAAATTCCTTCCATCAAGATAGCTGTTGAATTACTGCCTAATACCTCGTCGGAGGAAGAACATCTTCTATATTTGGAGAGGCTAGATGAAACTCGCTGTGTCACTGCTCTAGTCATAGAAGCACAGAAAAAGCGGGTCAAAGATCACTTTGATCAGACGGTTTCCCCTCGTACCTTCGTAGAAGGAGACTTAGTCCTCTTGTATGACCAAGCTCATGGTAAGCTGGGGGCAGGTAAATTCAAACCCATGTGGCATGGGCCCTACATCGTTAAGCGTGGGGCCTATGAGCTTATTGACTATGAAGGCCATCCCTTGGATCAACCCAAAAATGGGCTGTATCAAAATACTATGCATGAGTTTCTCGTGCATGTCCTTTTGTACATAAGTGTGTTTTCCGTTTTTGTATGTTTTTGGTTTGGTGTGCTCTGTGAGTCGTTTTTATTGCTTATTATGTCTTTGCTTACTGTGAAGATGTCTATTAATCCTTATGTCAGTTTCGTGGACGGTGCCTCCCGCAGTACCCAGAACCTGTCCTCTACGACTTGGGTGATTTATGATCCTAACAGTGAGTTGGTAAATCTTCAAGGTATTTGTTTAGGATGAACAACCAAAAATGTCGTTGAATACAGTGCAATCATCAAACTCTTAACTAAAGCTATTGCTCTCGACATTCGTGACTTAATTGTAAACCTATACTCTTAGCTTGTTGTTCCCCAGCTCAATGGGCATTATGCTATTACAAACCCTTAGATTTTAAGGATGTATTTGCATGTTTGTTTGTTAGAAAGGAAATTGGATTACATCACATATCAACATATTCCTGGAAGAATGAATATGTTAACTGATGCAGTAGCCAATAATGTATTAGATAGACATTTGTGAAATTTGTAAAAAGCAATCATCATTACATAGTAAGATTTATACAGGAAAATAAGCATATATATATATATTGATTGTTTGCATCCACGTGCATCATAGTTCAAAAAATATATGTGTTTTGGTTACATCTTGAGACATCGTGTCTCTCAAAAATATGTAGAAATGAAACCTAGGCGTCCAATCAACATGGTGCTCATGATAGAACATTACTGCACGTATGACTCGCCTTAGTAATCGGTTGATGCGGTTAGACACCCCTATAGTGTGCCTTTGATAAGCACGAGGAACGTCTTCTAATCTCACATAATTTGTGATCCCACTTGTGCGTTCCTCCAAGTTGCGTGCGATATCTTCTTCCTCGCTTTCCTCACCATGAGGGGTTGCTTCGAAATCGTATGGGACCCTCCGTGCTATGGGGGACATCCCTGCAGGTCTCTCTGGGAAAACATCTTTAATGCATGGATAAATATCATAACACACACACACACACACACACACACACACACACACACACATATATCATAATACTCATAAAATAAAAAATGAGTTTTTACCCAAATCCTCATCCCAGTCATCTCCTTCTGGGAGTGAAAGGTCCGGATCACCCATGAAATCGATACCGGTGTATGGCCAGTCCTCTACCACGATGCGCTGTCAGCGTAGCCAGTTGAATAATTCCATTTTCCATGACATGTGTTGACCACCTCTTGACCAAGGCATCAAATCCGCCCAACGGACCATCCATGGCTCTCGTGCTGGTGACGTAGGTACTATCACCTCCTGGTGCTGGAATATCGGCAACCATTCCAGGATGAAAAATATCAAGATGGACCCATATCCAAATTGTTTCAACTTTCCATTCTTGCATTTGGTTAATTGACGTTTTAAGTTGATTGTTACTGCTTCCACCCAATTGTAGATGGTTGGAGCCATACAATCCACGGAAAGTTGAAGCTATGTCTTTGTAGCTTCGTGAGGAGCCTGAGATCCAACGGCCCGAGTTATAGTACGTAGCACTACCCTTAGTGCCAAGTCAGGTACTGTCTGAATATCTACTTTGCCGCTTTTTGATCCTTTCTTTTCTCCTGGACAGACTCTGTATATAAACATGCCCATGCTCTCACCGAGGGGCTAGGTACCTATCAGGATCAGTTTCTCTCCCCTCCGTGACAATCCAGTAATGAAATTAATGTCGAAGACTTCTATCTCCAAATCTTGGTCATGAATCATAAAAATTTCTCGATCAGTGTCCCACACACTAATTAGGTACTGCAATAATTCCAGTTGATCTCTTAAACGCGGTGTCATGAAGAATTTCAAGAGCCCACAATTTCTCAGGGCATGCATACATGCATTTTTTCTCATAGCCTATTCATCCTCTTCCCTGTGCTCTCATTCTTTCCACTCTATGACCATTTTAACTACTGATTTCTCTACAAAAATCACAATTGGGGTTCCCATTAGCCACAAGTTTGAAATTTGAACCATTTAAATCAGACATTTTGGAGGAATTTTTGATATTTTTTGCCTGTGGAAATTGGCGCTTCTGTTTGCAAACAGCGGCACCGATTGGTGCCTCCATGTTTAAAATTTTCGGGGTTGGGAGGGACTCCGTGCTCGGAACCCGCGCTGACCGCCGTGACCAAGCCTTTACAAAACTTCCCCAAAAATGCATTAAATCATGAAATCAGAGAATGAGAAATGGCTTAAAATGTAGGAAAAGATCATAGCTCATACTTGGAGAAAAAGGATTCACAAATGACTTCCTGGATTGCATGCTATCAGTTTCACAAGTTCACAGTAAAAACGGTAAAATGCTCACAATAAAGGGAAAAGGTGAAAAGTAAATTGTTTTTACTATTTGCATCATTTTATAACCTTTTCCAAACCATAATTAGGTCTTTGGACATATTTTTTGATTATTTTATTATTTTGTCATGAAAAATGGGTTTTACGTTTGTTTCTTGCGCAATAATAGGTCCTAAACAATGACGACAATGAAACAACGAGTTGTATTTTATTACTTTTTTGGACTCGGTAAAAACACGAAAAAGTCACCCCCTAGAGTCATCTTTTAGCTCTTTTTTGACTCTAAAAAATTGAAAATATTTTCGAGAATCTTGTTGTTTTGAACTCGTTAAAGGCTGCGAAACGTCATATGCCCAATATACGTTTACCCCTTTTTCGGGTTGGGCTAGGTTATTTACGAAAAATGAATACCTTAGTCGAACATGGCTAAGAGGTTCTCTCAGATATTTTTTTCTACCTTTTCGGATCTGTGAGACTACCCATGAAAAGGGACCTGATGGAGTTTTATTTCCTGGTTCTTTTAAAACTCTATAAAACATGAAAAGACGCCGAGTTGTTCCTTTGTAAGACTCATTAAAAATAAATGACATCGAAAATCGTCACCATGAAGTTCCTGAGTTCCTCCCTCCTATGGCTTGTAAAATGTACTAGGATGGATTTGTTCGAAGGAAAAATTTACATGGAAAGAATATGCTATCCCCTTCAAGCTTGTTTCTAAAAATAATTGGGGTACTCACCAGAAATTGTGGGGGAAAATGGAACCAATTCTCAGTTGTGTTGGCAGTATGTTGCTCTTGAACATAACACTTGTTTGCAATTCGTGTTAGGTTGGGGTCATCCCATATTCATCATTTTGCCTCCATGGGTTTGGGTTATCCGTTTTGACCTATCATATGCTCTTTTCCTTGTCATCATGACCTCAGATCCATTGACGTCAAACACTGCCAAATTCCGGAGTCGTGTCACCAATATGTTAAAGAGAAGTTCCTGTTGCAGTTTTAAACCCTTGATCTTCTGTTCAAGTATTGATTTACTATCATATTTTTCATCTATCTCGTGTCTAAGATGTGGGAAACATTATGGACCTCCTTCGACCGGTCACTTCCCGTCGACTTCAGCTCATTATCTAGGAAGTTGATCTAGAGACTCCCTTCTCGTACCTTAGAACTTGCATGCCTCAATGGAAATTTATTCACATTCGAAGATAGGTTCTCATCATTGGCCTTTGATCGAGTGATTTCGCAGGTGTTCGAATCTAGGTCATTGTTCGCATCCCATGGATTGTACTAGTTTTACCTTGAGAACCATTGTCATTATTGGTGGTCTCTTTCATGCGTGTTAAAAAATTTCATCATTGGATTGTAATCAAGTTATTTTCTTGCATGTTCGACTTCAGCCCATTTATTAACATGCTTGAATTTGTACTTATTCGGGTCGAGACAGAGCACAAGACCCTGGGTTTTGTCTGATAAAATCCAGGCTACGGGAAAATTTGGTTTATCATGACTATATGCACGACTCTTTTTATTGGATGGCTGCAACCATACCTTAGTCTATTCAATGATCCTTTTCACTGGATGGATGCATCCATACCTTGGATCTTGTTACATGTTCTCTCTTATGGATGGCTACAACCATACCACATGTTAGTCATCAGTATTTTTCACTTGTTAGTGATGACTAGTTGTAACAACCAAGTTTTCTAGCAGCTGATCTAAAAATTTGTCAAATTTGCCAGCTGGAAAACACCCATAAAATTTTTTTTCCCTCCTACCTTTTCAATCCACCCATGACGAGATGAAACCTCACTATCAAGCCCTATCTAGCCTCAGCCATACTAGCTTGCCCATCAGCTCCAAAGAAAACAATCCAAATCTATCCAAAGAAGTTTCCCCTAAGTTAGGTAGTGGCGCTTTAGGCATTTATCCCTTGGAAAACTATCCTAAAGCCAAAGAACCTATATCTTCTACAGACCAGTCATAACATACCTTCCCATTCTGTAAATAAAGTTGGTTACACCCTTAAGTCGTGCCACTAACAAACCCTGAAGTCTCAGCAATGCACATGCCCTAGGTCAAACTGATATTAGGTGGTTTCAAAGTGTTTCAATGGATCTTTCAAAGAACAGAAATGTACCAGCATCCCAGAAGACAGTGTTTGGCTCAACATGAGAAGACAACTGCTTCTCATGTGATTTTGAGCCTGGGATGTAGCTACAGGGCAGAGAGTTGTTTCATTAAGCTCCTGTGATCACAGTCAAAGGTTAGTAAATTATGAATGACAAGAAGTGCTTTGCAAATACTAACCAAACTGCTTGTGATGTCTAAAGAGGCACAAAGATATTTGAAAAGAAAAATTACATGTCTCAGAGAACTGCCCATCTTAACTATTATCAATTTGTCATTCTTCATTTGCACAAGCATGAAAAGACAGTGAAAGGAAAAATAACACTGTTAAAAGCTGATGAAATGGCATCACTGAGAAAAAAACTCCTTCATCTATAAGCAGAGGGTTTAAGGACATAAAAGCCTCCTTCATCTATAAGCAGAGGGTTTGAGGACAGAAAAACCTCCTTCATTTATAAGTAGAGGGTTGAGGACTGAGAGAGCCTCCTTCATCTATAAGCAGAGGGCCAAGGATAAAGTTTGATTTTAAGAATTGCACTGACTGTAAGGCAATTTTTGGGCACATTGAGACAACAACTAAGGGTTTCTAAAATAAAAATGATGATTAAAGGTAGAGGCAAAGAAGTGGGATTTGAAAAATTGGTTTGCATAAGTTTCACTATTATTTGAATTACAAGGCGAAGCTAATAGGTTGATCATCAATGAAGAAATATTATTAAGCAGCTGGCCAAAAGAGTCAAACAGTCTTGGGCTCAAACTAACTTCTGCCATCATGTATAGGGGAAACCACTATCAGGATGTTCATCAAACGTTCTTCATTTGGTTGAGACAGAGGTTGAAAGGAAACCAGGCATTTGTCAAAGTAGGCCTCCTTCATCTATAAGCAGAGGGCCAGAGTAGTGATTGATTTTAGGGTTTTCACTGACTGAGAGACAAATTGTAAGAACAGTAGGAGACAGTTGAAGGCTTCTGAACAGAGCAATGATGTCAAAAAAAAAGGGAAAGCATGAGTACTATACCTATCAAATAAGCTGACTTATCTCCTATCAGGGATTTCTTTCAAAGGCAGGGTGGAGCCAAAAATGAACAAACCTTGATGAGGGATGTAATTTCCTTAAAATTTACAAAGGTCCATCTCCTTGATAAACATGCTTGACATGTAAGTCTCTATTCCTTTAACAAAATAGAGTTGAAAGTAGTTGAAATTAGCTAGGCTAAGCACAAGCCAAAAGTGATGATTTCTTTTCAAAAGGTTCTTTTCTTCCTGTTCATAAGGAAATTTCTTTCAAAAAACTCATCATAGTAGACAAAAGGCAATTTGAGCTTAGTTTTCCCAAAGAGGCATTGCAACTAAACACATAGGTTCATAAATGTGCAAGAAGGATTATGGCATGTTTTTCAGGTTCTGGAACAACATTCAAAGCCAATAATGCATGCCACTATTACAAATGAAGGCATTTTCCTTATGAAAATATGTCAAAGGTACCTTGCTATTGCATTTTGAGTAAAGGAGAGGTTTTTAAAAGAAGTTCCCTTTTGATGAACAGATCATGGTAAAGCTTGGGTGAATACAATTGAGTTTTTGCACCCACAGTCAAAAGAGAAGCTCAAAAAGCACCTAACAGTTCGATCAGCTTCACAGTGAGCATTATCACCTTTAAAGCAGTAGGAGCAGAAACTGTCAATCAAGTTTTAAAGAGATAATTCATCTACTTGCAAAATGGCAAAAGATGCTTCACAAGTCATTGGTATGTTTTTTGAGCAGATTTTCCTTTGAAAATATCATCAAAAAGTCTGCAGTGGCAGAGTTTCCTTGTTAATAAAGCACAGTGAAAATGCAGTAGAGGAGATTTGCAGTTCCTAAACAAGGCCTCTTCACTTAACAAAAGTCATCACTATGTTGCCTTTTCAAAAGTCAAACTCCACATTTTGTCAAAAGATTGGTGCAAAGAGTCTTTATAGGTTTTAAGTGATGAAAATCACAAAGACAAGTGCTTCATGTTTAGTTTCAACCCAAAAGCCTTTCAAAGGTTTTCGAAACCTTCACCAAGAAAATGTGAAAAGGACTTTGACTTTTTTCGCTTCAAAAGAAGTTAAAGGGACCGTTACAAACTCATTAACAATTTTCAAAATAAAAAAAAAGCCTCCCCTTAGCTACTCACTGGACCGAAGAGATTTTTCCAGCAAGTTCACAGAGTTTTCAGGCTTTTAGACTGCATGGTACGCCTGGAGAAATGCGCGGTGCGTTCAGGATAATTTTTAGAAAGGAATTGTATTGTTGCGCGGCGCACCTGTAGGTGCGGTCACAACTACCCGAAGGCCGACCCGACACCCTATCTATTGCGCGAAGCCTTCCATTTTCAACGTGCCGCATGTGTTTCAACATTCAAAGCACCTCCAAGGGGGTCTTGAAGCTGCTCAAACCCTTCAAGCACAGACCACCATCCATTTTTGAGGTATTTCTATTTGCCTCCCTGGTATAGACAAGTTGCTAAATGAGAGATCGTTGCCGTGTTTTCAAAACTAAATGGTGATCAAATAGAGAGGGTCTTGCTATAAATCAAAGTGATGTGTTAAATATTTTGAAGAAGTTTTCTACGGTGGGAGGTTAGTGGAGTGATTCATTAGTTTCAAAGAGCCTAGAGAAACCCTCAAGACTGTGATAAAACCATAACCTCTGTCAGCAAATGTAGTGGTGAAAACAGTGGTAAGGAGGGTTGAATTTTTGTTGAAAATACGAAGACGGCTGTGGCTATGATTTCCCAAGGTTGACATAGTGATAATGGTGTGTTTATGATGATGTCAAAAGGCCTAAAAAATGCCCTCAATACAGTGCTAAAAGCATAAACTTGCAAGTCAAAATATACACAGTAGTAGAAGCTTGTAAAATTGTTGGAGGTGCCTTAACTGTGATAGGGAAAAACCATAAACTCTGTCAGCTATGTTGTAGTGGTGAAAGCAGTGGTAAGAAGGGTTGAAATTTTGTTTAAAGGTCCGAGTAACAATGGTAATCATACATAAATGACTTTGTCACTTTCAAAAGTCCTCTCTGTGTGGTGAAAAGCAAAATTAGTGCTACCTCTTTATCCATGAAACAGACTATAGTGAGTGAAGCTATTATTGCAATTTGAAGGTGTTTTGTCAAACTATATGTGAGAAATAGTGAAGTACAAGAGAAGTGTTTTGATTGAGAGGGGTGTTTTTCTTCTACAAGGTTGTCTTGCTTATACCAAAAAACACAGAAAAGCTTTGTGACCTTACCCAGCACAGTGATCATTTGACTGTGTGTACCTTTTGTTTGCATGTGTGCTTGTTATTATAACTATGTGTTGATTGGCATACAAAGGAAGATAAGCAGTGATTTGGAAGGAGCAGAGAGTTTTGTGTTAAAGAATCATTTCACATAGCATTTGAAGAATATCTGCCTTGGTCAAACAGTGACTAACCAAGAAGACAGAGTTGTGTTTGAGAAAGCATTTTAAAAAACCATTTTGAGGCACCTTGGTGTTGCAGAGAGCATTCAGAACAAGATGCCTCCCAGGAAGGACAGTAGGAGTGGCTTGCATAAGAGATTTGAGTCTTGTTCAATTTCCATGAGGTTGGGTGTTTAGATTTTTGTCAAAGAGTGCAAGAGGTGAAAAGATTTTCTCCTTTGACACACCTTTGCACTTTGAGATTTCAAGACAAGCATTTCCAACTGGTAGGCATTGATTTCAAATTCTCTCCAAGGTCCATCTCCAAGGCCACTAAAATCCCCTATATTGGGAAGAAGTGGTTTAAACAAAGCCATTTGGACTCAGAATATTACAAGCCATTTCTAAAGCTTGAGCACAGAGATTCATGTCCTTCTATTTTCCCCTTCTCATATCTTTTGACCAGCTACGCCCCCCTCATGAAGATCATCATGAAATATTTCACTTGTGAGGGAAGATTCTCCCGAGTCTATGCCTATCACATTCGACTGCTCATGCATTTCACAAGGGTCAAGTTGCTAAATCTTCCTTTCTTCTTACACAGGAGCATTGAGAAAATGGCCTCCACTGTTCAAAAGAAGCCTCCTTCACAGAAAATACCTTGCCTCTTCCATCACTCTCTCATCAAAGTCATCATTCTTCATCAACTTGAAAAGAGGCAGGTCTCTTGGGATGCTTTCATCACCCAACCGGATTTCTCCACTGTCCCTCCAGTCCATACATCCCCTACACCTCCTACTCATCATCCTTCACCTTCTTCTAGCATACCTATTCCCAAAAATCTCAAGTTTACCACAGAACAAACAAAGAAGCCTAAAGAAGGAGAAGAGAGTGACCATGAGGAGGAAGAAGGACATGAGCAGGAAGAGGAAAGTGATGATGAGTAGCAGCAAGGGGATGAAGAAGAAAGTGCTGAACAACAACATCATAGTGAGGTAGAACAGCAAGAGCATGAAAGTGCTGAACAGGAGCATCATGAAGATGTTGAACAAGGGTGTGAAAGTGATGTACAAGGGCGGCGAAAGGGTGATGAACAGGTACAACCAAAAGATGCTGAACATGAGTAGCATGAAAGTGATGAATATGGGAAGCCAAAATATGACACACAGCAGCTACAGCAGTATGAGCAGAGGCAGCCTCAAGGTGAAGAACAACAGCCTCTTCAAGAGGAACAACAAACTCAAGAAGAAGAGGGGCAGCAGGATAAAAAGTTGCAGCACAGTGAGGAGGACAGCCCTCAAAGGGAAGTGCAAAAGGACAGCCAAGGCATCCATAAAGAACTCCAAGATAGTGGAAAAAGTGAGGGGCAAAGTGACAAGGGTAAAGAGCCCATGGAGCATGTGCTAGCTACCTCTCCTAGGCAAGGGGCCATGCTCTCTTCTCCGAAAGTCGCCAAGCCCTGGACAACGAAGAAAAGGGTGCCTAGAGTTGTAACTCCAAATGTGACTAGGGCCCTTCGAAGCAAGGGAAAATTTCCCAAGAAACCCATGGTCAAATTTCCCAAGAGGAAGAGTACTAGAAGAGCCACCCAAAGCAAAGGGAAGGGCAAGGAAGAAAGCAGTCATGAACAGGAAAGGGAATTCGATATCATCCAAATCCAAAGTGATGATAGTGATAATGAAGCCCGGATCCTAGAAAATCTCTTGATCCATAGAGAAAGCCAAATTGATGCCTTGAGGGTTGATCTTCATAGATCTAGAACTTCAATCACTTTTTGCAAGTCCAAAACAAGCAAATGAGTGTCCATATGGCTGTACATGAGACACGAGCCATTCGATACAAAAAGGAGGCCTCCAAAGCACAGGTAAGATTGGAATAAATCATGGGTGAGTTCGAGGAAAGTGAAGGTGAAGATCAGCCTAGGCGAAAGAGGCCAAGAACCATGGGGCTAAAAAAGGCCCTTGAGAAACAAAAAGAAGAAGAAGATGCCCTTCTCCAATCTACCCCTCTCACTGCATTGTTTGAACAAGAGATAGAGAACAATCGGGAAGCATGGCTTGAGAGAGTTAATGATCACTTGGAGAAGAAATTGGAGAGGGAAAACAGGGACTTGGACCTTCAACGGAGGATTACCAAGCATTATAAAAAGCTAAATTAGTTTGCCAGACGGAAGTTGAAGGCTGCTCAAGAAAAACTCAAGGAGGCTAAAGGGAAGCGCCCGGCACAAAAATTGAGGAAAGACACCTCAAGACTCCAAATTTTGGCCTCTACTTCACAACCTATTGCTGAAAACCCTTGAGGGTCATGCTCACCAATTTTGGGCAAATTTCGACATATTTTGGTTTTTTGTCATTTTTGGGTTCTTGGCCAAAACTCATGGGCATTGCCATTTCAGTTTGGGACATCATAAAAGGATCAGAATGGTATCATTAGATGCCATAATTTTAGGGGCACATACTTAGTGATTTTCAGAACAATTTAATATCTTTTGCTTTCTCAAAATGGCGAAAAACACTCGCTTTTTCTACACTTTGCCCCGTTTATTAGCAAGGCTTATTTTTTGGGTTTTTACACATAGACCTATTTTTGAAGAAATTCTCGTGGTCATTTGGGAGAAAACTAAACATTTTAAAAAATTAGATTCTCAAAGCTTTCCAACGAGCTATCATGAGCCTCATTTCGACACCAGGAAGGCCTCCAAAGGTTGCCGACAAGTCAGGGGACCTTTTGCTGATGTATTTTTTGAGTATTTTTGTAAAAATTGAACCTTTCAAAATTTACTTTTCCTCATGTGTGTTTAGCTATTTTTGTACATGATAAGTTATGAAAATTCAATTTATTTCCCTTTTTTATCATTTTTGAGATATTTTATTAGATATTTTGTGCCTTGGGCTTTGCAAGGCCTCAAGGACAAAATGAGATCTTTTGGATAGGCTAATGAGATTGCAAGTTGAACTAAGAGGTTTTCCTCACTTTGGCCTATATATTCCAAAGGATTTCATTGTAAACAAGGCTGAAATTGATGAATAGAAGCAATATATGGTCATATAAGCTTTAGAAGAAATACTTGTCTCATGCTTTTGGATAGTGTCTTGGATGTTCTTGGATGATGAAAGAGGATTGTTGTTGGATTCCATGACTTGGTAGAATGGTATAGTGTCTCTCTCTCTGTTTTGTTTCCTTGTTTTCATTCATAAATCCATGTTCTTGCTTTCTATAGGACAATAGAGAACAAATTTGAGACATGCCCTTGGAGGCACCTAAAATTTCCCGTTTCTTCATAGCTTCCATGTTTTCTTCATTCTTAGTCACATTAAAGAATTCTTGATTGCTCTTTAATAACTTAGGAATATTGTTTGCTTGTTTCATTCATGGTTTTATGCATGCTAAGTATGATTTACGGTATGCCCTGCTTACTCATGGCTAGCCATAGCTCCATCTATGAAACTTCTCTTTGACTGATTAGATTGTCATTTTTTGAACCAAGGACGTCTTGTTCTGATCTTGCCCTTTGCCTAAGACTATGCAATCTTGTTTTCAAAGTGCCCAATAGCTGGAAGTACCATGTTTAGGCGTTCCGGCATAGTGATTTGAGTTGTTTGTCTGTCTTAAGTGTATTTCCCCAAAGTTTGATAGCTATTTCCTAAATTTAGAGAGTTATATATCTCTATGCATGGATTGAATGTTTATTTCTATGCATTGATTAGCTTAAAGTTACATTTCTCATGATTAATGGTTTTCCCTACCATGTTTATGTCAGCTATTAAACTATTTGAGCTTGAAATCCTTTGTTATTCACAAACTTGATATCCATCTTACTCCATTTTTCCCAAAGATCCATTTTACCTCGAATCAAATCAACCCTTCAACAACCTTGTATCACCATCTGAAAGCTTTCTTGACCTTTTCGACCCCATAGCCCAGTCGATTTGACATATTTTTACCTATCTTATATCTTTGATCATGTTCATCCCTCACAACCTAAAAACCAAAACCAAAAACCTACTTCATAACTAGCCTAAAATCAGAGCACAATAAGCAAACACACAGATATCCCTTACACAAATAGAGAGAGCCCTCTCTGAGTCCAGGAAGGCTAGGTCATTGGGCTCCAAAGACTGGTTTGATGTTACACTATCATTTGGCTTGCCAATCAGCCAAATCACGGGACACTAACACCACATATTCATGTATCATAGATATCAGTTGTATTTGATCTTGTAGGTCTTCCGACGACGAGGTTTTGGTTTGGGCATGTTCTCGTAAATCATTTCACCCCTCCCTCTCTCTCAGACTTCATGCTTTAGGGGGCATTTGTTACACAACAATTTTTCACCGTCCATACAATCTCCATCCCACACATTGGAGGACCATTTCAGTGACCCCTATGTACTGTCATCCATTTCCATAAATGTCATTGCATCCCTTGGCATGTCAAGAATATAATATCTGTTGATCATTCCTCAAGCAGACCTTCACGAACCTATGATTTTGGGTCAGCACTGGTAGGCAGTTACGACCTCCCGCCCATGAAGAAATTAACATTGAGCCTCGCTCCCATTGACGCTCTGTCTCAGAAGGGCACCCGCGCCGAGCTGCTTTTGGAAAGTTGTTTAAAATAGAAACAAAGCTTCCATGCTCTAACAACTTCGTGAGCAGAGTCACGATAGTTTTTTCGACTGGATCAAGTCGAGTTTCTCCCTTTGGCCTATTAGTTCCTAAAAATGTGCAACTACCCAAAGGGATAGACCTCTCCTCCACCTCATGTGGATCCCAAACCTCCTCCTCCTCTCCTATAAATCCTTCTTCCTCACATTGATTCAGGTAGCTAAACAGTCATTAGTTATAGATGGCATGTTGAAGAGAGAAGAGAAGAATCCATTGTTGGGAGAGAGTTTAAGCCCATTGCCTCATTAAGTCGAACGAGGAACGAATGCTTGAGACATGCCTGACTGAACCCATCGAAGGAGATCTGCAATGTCAAGGCATAAGGTTGTAAACTTCTTTTTCATATATCAATATTACACAACTGGTTTCTAGTTCCAACTTCGTTTCCATTTATATTCGAAGTGTTTAAATCTCCTTGACTAGTTGAATAACTGTAGATGAATGTATATCCTTGTATGCTTTAATAGTTTGCTTGATCTTTGTGTAGGTGCATGAATGTCGTCACCAACAGAGCGCAAGGCATGAAGACAAATATTGAAATATCACTTCTACGTGCCAAGACAAAGGCATTGAACTGAGGTAGGATATCTGTTCCAGTCCATTTTTCATTTATAAGCTAGGAATTTAGGAATTCAACGTGTTCCCTTGTTGCTAGACCCACCCTAGGGCTAGAGGGATCACCTCTATCTGTAGAGGGGATTTGCATGCTCAATAGAGGTCTATGGCTCAGTATTTAGGTCAAAAATGAAAGTGCTCAACATCGATTGGAAACTAAATTACAGTGACCGTCCTGTCGCCAGGAATCCAACGTAATTTGTTTCATCAAAAATCGACTTCGGATGAAGAAGTTATAGCTTGCTGACCGCCGTTCAGAATAGGAATTTTTTTTTAAAACAAATTACAGAACAGTCACTAGTTGATGACATGGAAGCCCAGTCAGCATGATGGGAATATTCTTCAATTTATGCTCAGTGGCACTGTGACAAGTGTCACAACTGGATTCGCTAGTTTGGTTTGAAAGTGATTTTTTTTTTTTAGGATCTGCTCCTAAGGTTGAATTCATTTTTTTTTTAATGTGGGAGGACAACCTAATCAGGGACCACTACGTGTCCCCTCTGGTGGGCCCCCTCTCCAAGGTCTGGTTCGAATTTCATTTTATGATTATGGTCAAATTCAATTCTATTATATAGTTTGTGTTGTGGCTCCTATGATTTGGAAGATTTGGCAATACCAAATGATAAGACAACATCAAACCACTTTGGGATCTTAGGATCTAGCCCTCCTGGATCCAGAGAGGGATCTCTCTATAGATGTAAAGAATAATATATCTTTGAAGTTCAGTTTAAGGTATTAGGCTAGTTATAGGGCACAAGGGTTGTTGTTTTGTTTTGTTGTTTGGTTGGGAAACATGAAATAAGGGTTCAAATGTAAGGTAAAGAAGTGAGTAAAGAAGGATTTTTGGCAATAAAAAGATAATTCAAAGAAAACACAAGTCCATTGGGCAATGGGGTCATAAAAGGGCTTACTTGCAATTCAATATCCAAGGCTTTCAAATGGGTTAGTCATCTAAATCAGAGGATCTCTTAAGATGATAGTATGGGATGAAATAATAGGAAATGAAGGTGAATGCCAAGGAAACCTTCCAAGGTGACCACTTAGGAGAAAATATAAGGATAGGACATGCCTTAACCATCTATGATCAAACTCCTAATGAGGCTAACTCTTCAGATAATAGAAAACATTCAAGATGGACACAAAGTGAAGCCTAAGATCAGAGAAATACTTTTAACCTTCTCTGATTTTGACATTCAACTTAAGGGATCTTAGAAAGGAAAACCCTTGGAAAAGGACTCTAGTGAGATAGAACCAACTCTAAATCTCCCAGTTTCCCAATTCTTTTAGTTAAAACCCGACAAGAACATCTAAAAACAGACTCTAAATTCATACATCAGCAAGCATGGATAAAACCAACTACTATACTGGTTAAATTATATTGAATTTGTTCTTAGATTACACAATTAGCAGAAAACATAAAATATAAGAAGAGCAGGTAGCATTAGGGTACTTTCAGTAGTATATCCTAAGCCAGATTACTGATTCTCATCAGAGAAATGAAATGTGATGCATAACAAAGAGGAAAAAACACAAGATAGAACACTTCACCGCTGATGTAGATCAGGATCCAATGAACATGATTGTCATATTAAAGGGCAACACCAATCACATACATCATTATCCAACAACTTGATATCAGTCTGAAATCATCTCCCAACCTATTTTAAAACTAATACACATAACTCTATCTCAATGAAATAGCTTACAATCCACGGTTAACCAACATTTACAATGTATTTCTGAAGAGTTCTTATAGCTGAAAGAGTGGCAGTAGAGGTAGATAGAACTTTAATGCATTATTAAAACAGAGGGAGAAATGTTTCTTGCAGCCCATTCTGTCTTATTATCCGTGTATTGACTTTAGTACTCTTTGAATAAACTAGGAGTATTTAACATGCTGATAATTACTTCAGAGGTATGTTTCTGAGGTACTTTTTGGTAGTTGGTACTCTGTTTGTACACTGGGACAAGTAAGGCAGATAAATGACTTTCAGGCCTTCCATACTGTGTAACTAATGCTCTGGAAATCTTAGGACTTCTATTAGGGTGGTGATCTTCTCAGGAATTCGATGGAGAATAAAAAACACTATGGGAACTTGTCCTTTCTTGGGAAAGAACATTCTGCCGATGTGAAACACTGATACGGCTTGTTTCATGCATTTTAGGCCTTATTAGCATTCTGGATCATTCATACGGTCTTCAATTTGTATCTTCATCCTTGAGACACTGGATTATAGCATCTAATCTTCAATAACAGGAATTTAATCCCTTTAAGCTATCACTGATACTCTTTTCCGCTTCTGTTTTGTCTTGTCTATGCATATACGGGTTTTAATGGCACCGGAAGGCTTGAAACAGAGTTAGAAACTTCATTTTTACTGAAAATCACGTTTAAACCTTCGCAGAAACCTTCCTTGCAATCTTCGGATCTGAAAAAATGGCATTCTGCGCCCTGTATTACCCTGTCTATGATAGTGAGACAGGCAGTGATTTTCACTATCTGTAACCCTGCAAAAGAAACAAAAAAAATGTTAAGAAATCCAATGGGAGTGGAGGAGGCTTGCTCTAGAGGGCCAAGGAATCGGTGTCATAGCAATGGAAATGATGAATTCAGGCAAAGGAACGAATAAAAATCATGGCGGAATGGTGAAAAACTAAGCTGATGAAGGTTTGGTACAAGGAGGGTTTTAGACCGTTCGATTAGACTGATGGATGATGATGAATGGTCAAGATTTACCGGTGCAGTGGTCTAGGCTGAATTAGGTGGAAGAAAATACCTTTAGTGTTAAAACACAAAGTTTAATTTTTAGGTGAATTACAAAAGAAAAAGGTTAAAATGAATGAAATTAGAGGCTTTTGGTGGTGGGCCCAGGGGCGGAGGAAGAGCGAATGTGGACCGTTGGATCATTGGGAGAGATCAATGGCAGAGATATTCTGATGAAATCATTTAAAAGCTTCGATGAATGGGATATGAATGGAGACGTGATGTAATATGATCCGTCGATCTAGATCAAATGAACGATTGTGATATTCAGATGGAGCTTTCGGGAGCAAAGGGGAAAAGGTGGATGAGTGGTAATCGTGTTAAGTCAGAGCCGTCTGATTAAAACAATCGATGGTCAGGATTAAACGAAGGATTATAGCGGGGAGGAGTGGTTTTTAGAGGAAAACCGCTGGTTTCGCGTGGCTTTAGAGTAGTTTTGAAATTTTGCCAAAAAAACGCGATATGCCTCACCACCTGACACGTGTCCCCCCCAAAACCGCTTTCATCGCGTAATTTTGAAAGTTTAATTGTCAGACACTAAAATCACGCGATATGCACCACAGCTATTGGATGTAGGACAGGGAGATTTGATGGTGCAGGATGGTGCGCGATATGGAAAGATGCATGGTCGGTAAGGTGGGGAATAGTCTAGGGCGGTTTAAACGCTGACCGTCAGATCTACGGAATGGACGACGGAGATTTAAAAGAGAAAGCGGAGGCAAAAGGGCAAGTGAATGGGCAGGGAGAAGGAAAGCCGTTGGATCTATCAGAATGAAAGGCTGAGATCTAATCGCATCGGAGAAAAGGCAGGGGGCCACAACTCCGGGGTTTCAATGTTGCGATTACGCGTGGATCGTCGAATCAAAGGGGAGATCAACGGTCGAGATTTGACCAGGGGGTGAATGATGGGGGGCACATGAATGGAGCGCGATTTAATTTGGGCTGTTGGTTCTTGTGGATTCAACGGTCCAGATTAAATTGGCGAAGCAATGATGTTAGGTTATCAGGTTCATCTCCAACCATCGGATCTACACAAACGGACGGTTGAGATTCAATTGGAGATCGCCAATCGGAGGAAACAAGGTGGCGCTTAAGACTTCTTGCGATTGGCGATTATGTGAGTTAGTGTATGCCATCGAATCATTAAAGAGATCAACGGTGGAGATTGCAGCAGAGGCCGATAGAACAAATGTTTCTCGCATCGGAAATTTAGAAGAAACAAAGGAAAAGGCATTCACGAAAAGCTCTGATTGTGGTTAGCACCTGGTCTTGGGCGCGGGTCATATGCGGAGAAGGGGCTAAGGGCTTGGCCAAAAGGGGCTTAAGGCCTCAAATGAAAAAAGGGGTCTTTTAAGCCAGAATCAGTGTTTTTCAAGGAATTTCTTGGCTTTCGGTAAGGGGCAAAGGGTGTTTTAAGCCTGTAAAAGGGATTTTTAGTGGCTTAAAAGGATTTTGGAGGCTTTTTAGAGGGGAAAAAGGGAGTTTAAAAGATGAAAGGAGGCTTAATGAAAATGAAGGGAAATGAGTGAAAATGGGCAATTACAGAGGCCTTTTGAAGCATTCTTTTTCAAAAAATAGTGAGGCTTTTTTGATGGAAACAACAGTGAAGATATTTTCAAAGGCAAAAGACACATGGAGGCTTGAAGAATGATATGTTTTCAGAGGAAATGTGTCTCTTGAAGAATCAAAAACATATTTAGCCACCTGTTTTCTTGACAAAAATTTATAGGTGGCTAACAGTGGCTTCAAATGGGGATGGCATCTTCTTGAAGGTGTCAAGAACTTTAGAGAATAATCCTTTGGAAGTAGGCCAAATGCCTGGTCTTTAACCATATTTTTCTTCTTTGATTAGCTACTATAAACATGATGGATATTAAGTCAGTAGAAAATTTTCTTCCAAACAACTACCTACCCATCCTACGGTCCTAACAATTTTTCTTCAAGGTGCATTTAGACTTGCAGAACTTCTTCATCATTTTTTATTAAAAGCAAAAAAAAAAACTAATCTAAATCTACCCTTATTCCTCCATGAGACCAGATTAGACAGTTGGCCTCATAACTTCTCTACCTACACTAATACCTGCTAGGATTAAACTGTCTAGCAAATTTCTTTCCCTACATTCTACAACAGAAATTGAAAAACAATCAAACCAGGAGTAGACTGTCTGGTTTGCAGTGGGTTCATGGCATAAAGACAACTGCACATGAACTGAGACTTTGCAGAAATTAAAAACAACTAACTAAATGCTCACAGGCTGAGCTTTATTGAGATTTCCCTACCTACTCTACTCTATCTTGGAAATCTCCGCTGTGTTATATGATACAATAGTGCCAGTGTAGCTAGTTCAGTAGTAACAAAAATGAGGAAGATATCTGACTGATTTTCAGAGATAACCATGGAGTACTTTGAATGTGGGTCTTCAAAACCAAGGACACCATCAGTGGTGACCACTCCTGATGTATCTGGCCCTTGTGAAGGATCAATGCTGGGGAACTTAAGCTAATTAGGGCCTCCATATACTTTACCACAGGATCGATGAACACACGATGTAAACTCTCTTCTTCTAGGCCTTCCATGACTGGTAGGCTATCTGTATCCTTGACAACTTTGATTACTACATCTTCCACTACATCTTCGGTGTGGCTCTTGAAAGCCCAATAATCCTCTTCCTGCACATCAAAAGGTAATGGAATTTATCCTTTCTTAGGGGGAGGAAGACTTTCCAAAAATGCTTTGGGGTCTCTGAATTGATATGATTTTTCTTGTGAGTTCAAAACTTCAATTTCAGCTTCATATCTTTCAACCACCAATTCTAGAAACATTTTCTCAAGCTCAAGTTGAGTATTGAGTTTTGAGCTGAGAAGGACAACCTTTGGAAGGTCCTCCCATTCAGTTTCTGCCAGTATACTTGGTATTCCATACTGAAACTCTGCTATGAGACTTGAATGCACTTCTATGAATGGCTCAGAGTCTTCCATTGGTGGGGGGATTTGGTTTGCCACCATGTTGAGTTTCAAACCAAGGAAAAAGAAAAATTAGCTAGGTATGACATTGTTTAGGGCCAACAGATTTAACAAAGGAAACCAATATTTAAAATTTCCTTTAACATGGATGATGTTGTAATGCAACTGGTCTTTCAGTGGAGTCTTGTGAAAACAAAGATAATCAACAGGCCTACTGATCACCAGTGGAATCTTTTGGTCATTTAGGAACTGTGGAGTCGCCAGGTGGATGATTTAAGATGTTCAAAGAGATTTACTGTCCACCACAGTGATTAACTACCAAATCAAGGCTATTGGTCTTCTTTGAGTTCTTAGGAATGTTTTACTCAAAATTTCCCTAATGGAGTTGCCATTATGTTGTGGTTCCTATGATTTGGCAGATTTGGCAATACCAAATGATAAGAAAATATCAAACCACTTTTGGATCTCAGGCTCTAGCCCTCCCGGATCCAGAGAGGGATCTCTCTATAGATGTAAAGAATAATATATCTTTGAAGTTCAGTTTAAGGAATTAGGCTAGTTATAGGGCACAAAGGTTGTTGTTTTGTTTTGTTGTTTGGTTGGGAAACATGAAAGAATGGTTCAAATGTAAGGTAAAGAAGTGATTAAAGAATGATTTTTTTCAATAAGGAGATAATTCAAAGAAAACAAAAGTCCATTGGGCAATGGGGTCATAAAAGGGTTGACTTGCAATTCAATATCCAAGGCTTTCAAATGGGCTAGTCATCTAAATCAGAGGATCTCTTAAGATGATAGTATGGGATGAAACAATAGGAAATGAAGGTGAATGACAAGGAAACCTTCCAAGGTGACCACTTAGGAGCAAATCTAGGGACATGACATGCCTTAACCATCTATGATCAAACTCCTAATGAGGCTAACTCTTCAGATAATAGAAAACATTCAAGATGGACACAAAGTGAAGCCTAAGATCAGAGAAAGACTTTTAAACATCTCTGATTTTGACATTCAACTTAAGGGATCTTAGAAAGGAAAACCTTTGGAAAAGGACTCTAGTGAGACAGAACCAACTCTAAATCTCCCAGTTTCCCAATTCTTTCAGTTAAAACCCGACAAGAACATCTAAAAACAGACTCTAAATTCATACATCAGCAAGCATGGATAAAACCAACTACTATACTGGTTAAATTATCTTGAATTTGTTCTTAGATTACACAATTAGCAGAAAACATAAAAGATAAGAAGAGCAGGTAGAATTAGGGTACTTTCAGTAGTATATCCTAAGCTAGATTACTGATTCTCATCAGAGAAATGAAATGTGATGCATAACAGAGAGGAAACAACACAAGATAGAACACTTCACTGCTGATTTAGATCAGGATCCAATGAACATGGTTGTCATATTAAAGAGCAACACCAGTCACATACATCATTATCTAAAAGCTTGATATCAGTCTGAAATCATCTCCCAGCCTATTTTACAACTAAGACACATAACTCTATCTCAATGAAACAACTTACAATCCACGGTTAACCAACATTTACAATGTATTTCTGAAGAGTTCTTATAGCTGAAAGAGTGGCAGTAGAGGTAGATAGAACTTTAATGCATCATTAAAACAGAGGGAGAAATGTTTATTGCAGCCCATTCTGTCTTAATATCCATGTATTGACTTTTAATACTCTTTGAATAAACTAGGAGTCTTCGACATGCTAATAATTACTTTAGAGGTATGTTTCTGAGGTAATTTCTGGTAGTTGGTACTCTGTTTGTACACTGGGACAAGTAAGGCAGGTAAATGACTTTCAGGTTTTCCATACTGTGTAACTAATGCTCTGGAAATCTTAGGACTTCTATTAGGGTGGTGATCTTCTCAGGAATTCGATGGAGAATAAAAAACACTATGGGAACTTGTCCTTTCTTGGGAAAGAACATTCTGCTGATGTGAAACACTGATACGGCTTGTTTCATGCGTTTTAGGCCTTATTAGCCTTCTGGATCATTCATACGGTCTTCAATTTGTATCTTCGTCCTTGAGACACTGGATTATAGCATTTAATCCTCAATAACATGCATTTAATCCCTTTAATCTATCACTGATACTCTTTTCCGCTTCTATTCTGTCTTGTCTGTGCATATAAGGGTTTTAATGGCGCTTGAAGGCTTGAAATAGAGTTAGAGACTTCATCTTTACTGAAAATTGTGTTTAAAACTTCACAGGAACCTTCCCTGCAATCTTCAGCTCTGAAAAAAATGGCATTCTGCGCCCTGTATTACCCTGTCTATGATAGTGAGACAGAGAGTGATTTTCACTATCTGTAACCCTGCAAAAAAACAAAAAACATGTTAAGAAATCCAATGGGAGCAGAGGAGGCTTGCTTCGGAGGGCTGAGGAATCGGTGTCGCAGCAATGGAAATGATGGATGCAGGCGAAGGAATGAGTAAAAATCATGGTAGAATGGTGAAAAACTAAGCTGATGAAGGTTTGGTGCGAGGAGGGTTTTAGACCATCTGATTAGACTGATGGATGATGATCAACGGTCAAGATTTACCGGTGCAGTGGTCTAGGCTGAATTAGGCGGAAGAAAATACCTTTAGTGTTAAAACACAAAGTTTAATGTTTTGGTGAATTACAAAAGAAAAAGGTTAAAATGAATGAAATCGGAGGCTTTTGGTGGTGGGCCCGGGGGCAGAGGAAGAGAAAGTGTGGACCATTGGATCAATGGGAGAGATCAACGGCGGAGATCTTCCGATGAAATCATTTGAAAACTCCGATGAATGGGATATGAACGGAGACGTGATGTAATATGAGCCGTTGATCTAGATCAAATGAACGGTCGTGTTCTTCAGATGGAGCTTTCAGGAGCAAAGCGGAAAAGGTGGATGAGTGGTGATCGCGTTAAGTCAAAGCCGTCTGATTAAAACAATCGACGGTCGGGATTAAACGAAGGATTATAGCGAGGAGGAGTGGATTTTAGAGGAAAACCGCTGGTTTCGCGTGGCTTTAGAGTGGTTTTGAAATTTTGCCAAAAAAACGCGATATGCCTCACCGCCTGACACGTGTCCTCCCCAAAACCGCTTTCATCGCGTAATTTTGAAAGTTTAATTGTCGGACACTAAAATCATGCGATATGCACCTCAGCTGTTGGATGTAGGATGGGGAGATCTGATGGTGCAAGATGGTGTGCGATATGGAAAGATGCACGGTCGGTAAGGTGGGGAATAGTCCAGGGCGGTTTAAACGCTGACCATCGGATCTACAGAATGGACGGCGGAGATCTAAAAGAGAAAGCGAAGGCAAAAGGGTAAGTGAATGGGTGGGGAGAAGGAGAGTTGTTGGATCTATTGGAATGAATGGATGAGATCTAATTGCATCGGAGAAAAGGCAGGGGGCTAGAACTCTGGGGTTTCGATGTTGCGATTACGCGCGGACCGTAGGATCAAAGGGGAGATCAACGGTCGAGATTTGACCAGGGGGTGAATGACGGGGGCACATGAATGGAGCTCGATTTAATTTGGGCCGTTGGTTCTTGTGGATTCAACGGTCCAGATTAAACCAGCGGAGCGATGATGTTAGGCTATCAGGTTCATCTCCAACCGTCGGATCTACACAAACGAACGGTTGAGATTCAATCGGAGATTGCCAATCGGAGGAAACAAGGTGGCACTTAAGACTTCTTGCGATTGGCGATTATGTGAGTTAGCGCAGGCTGTCGGATCATTAAAGAGATCAACGAAGGAGATTGTAGTGGAGGCTGATAGAAAAAATGTTTCTCGCATTGGAAATTTAGAAGAAACAAAGGAAAAGACGTTCACGGAAAGCTTTGATTGCGATTAGCACCCGGTCTTGGGCGCGGGTCATATGCGGAGAAGGGGCTAAGGGCTTAGACGAAGGGGGCTTAAGGCCTCAAATGAAAAAATGGGTCTTTTAAGCCAGAATCAGTGTTTTTCAAGGAATTTCTTGGCTTTCGGTAAAGGGGAAAAGGGTGTTTTAAGCCTGTAAAAGGGATTTTTAGTGGCTTAAAAGGATTCTGGAGTCTTTTTAGAGGGGAAAAAGGGAGTTTAAAAGATGAAAGGAGGCTTAATGAAAATGAAGGGAAATGAGTGAAAATGGGCAATTACAGAGGCCTTTTGAAGCATTCTTTTTCACAAAACAGTGAGGCTTTTTTGATGGAAACAATAGTGAAGATGTTTTCAAAGGAAAAAGACACATGGAGGCTTGAAGAATGATATGTTTTCAGAGGAAATGTATCTCTTGAAGACTTAGAAACATATTTAGCCACCTGTTTGCTTGACAAAAAATTATAGGTGGCTAACAGTTTGAACCATGTATATTTCAAATTCTACATTTGAATACATTGTATGGTGGCATGATTATTAATCCTAAGGTTTGGTGGGTGCATATATAAACCACATTGTATGGTGGCATGATAATTCGAGTTATATTATATTACATATGGTGGCGTATTAAAAAATAACCATAGTCCAACTATATACCAAGTTCAATGGTTATATGGCGTGTTTTACAAATGTTAATATGGAGCGCATATTATATATTGAAAAATCAGATTACAAACAAATATCAAATCTTGGTTGGAGCGTATTAAGGTTTCAGTGCAAAAGATATGTATAGATGTGGAGGTCAAGCTCGAACTTGTGACCTCCCCCCAACCGTTACCACAAATATACCAACAGACCATGGGGCGGGGCTTGTAAAGCCTTCATGCCCAAACTGTATTTGAAGTTCAATGTATTATCCAATGACGGAATGGAGGGGGCTAGCCCCGTGTGCCAATCCCATCACATAAGACCAACCACCAAAACTGTGGCGGAGGGCTCCGATCAACTGCGTGCTTAAAGTGATAATCCTCATTAAACCATGCTTATATTTTAATTAATCCTCCATTTAAATAGCGACTGATTTAGTGGGTGTGACCAAATTTGGCGAGAATCACCAAATTGTTGGACTTAACTGGAGTCTTCTCCAGATTTGGACGAGGAATCTAGGGAAACATTTAATAGACCATATCTTGAGATTTTTTCTACCAATTTTGGCTCAGGAAGATTCATTCCTAACAGATTGGCATGCTCTGAACACATTGGAATAGGTTTCAGAGGCAGAGGAGAAATTCTACATCTGTTTTTGTCACTTTGAATAATTTTGAAGCCTAGGGTCACCAAGAAGGAAGGCCATCCTAGATCAACTAAAGGCCAAATTGAATAAATGAATAGTCATTTCTGATAGATTTCGACATTCTGAACTCATTGGAGTATGTTTCAGGAGCATTTGATGCATGTAAACATCAAAATTTTCACTATTGAGCTAATACATAGGCCCAAACCATAAAAGTTGGACCAAGGAGACGTAGCCTAGGAGGGGTGAACTCCTTCATCAAAACTCTGTTGATGGATCAATTGTGATGGTTTGCTGTTCTTTATGTTGTTGCTGTTCAACATTTAAATGTCATACTTTATGCTCTTGAATTCACTCATAAAAACTCAGTTAAATTACGTGTTTGACACACATAAGCAACAAGGAAACCTGTACATCAAGCACAAGATCAATAAATAAATTTTATATATGAAAACGAAATTAGCACAGAAAAACTAACATTCATACTCAGATGATTTTTGATCCGAAATAATTTTTATAATCCTTTCTTTTTATTGCATCAACCTTTCATTATCAACCCTCAATCTTTCCATCTCATTTTTTAATTGTTGAACTATTTCAAATAATGTAACATTTGTATTTCGAGATTCTTCCCCTAGTGGAACCCACATCTCTGGGTTAGCTTCAAAAAATGGAATTGGCCCTACTTCTATCGATGTTTCAAAGGTTGGTGTATTTCCAAATCCTCTCATCATCGTGCTTCCTCTTTATAAGCATGCAAAATTTTTGTTATTCTTTGATTTTCCCAAACATGCAACAGTATTGGAAACTTGGCTTTGATACCACTTGTAACATACCTTAACAACAATTTTTATTTATTTATTTACTATATTACAAAAAATGCATACAAAGATGAAGGTCAAATCTGGTCCTAATCAACTTATTTGAAATTCCATTATAATATGTTCTAGTCATGGTTATAATGTTTATCTTTAAATGCATGAGCTCGAAAACTATTTACTTTATGATTTATGCACATATTTGGATTTTTATGGTACGTAATGGAATATGGATAAATTTAATTCATACAAAATGTTTAGTTGGGCATTCGTAAGAACTCTCTCATCACTTACCTTCTCCTTGCCAAGTGGAAATCCCTAGAAAATGGTACCATACTCAATCTATGACTCAGTCCTGTTAGGCTTTACATCGACAATCATGATGAAAAGGGGTTGTTAAAGGTAACCACCTGATCTCCTGAACACTGTGAGGGGAGGCATCTGCTCGATGTCAATTTGAAGGAGAGCTCTGTAAGTTTTATCTTCTATTCCTAAGGTAACTCCTAAGAACCCTCATTTGGCTTTAATGGTTATATATATATATATATACTTTTTTAATGGAAGAAATATTACTAGAATATTTTCTATCAGTAACCTAGTTACCCTGTTGATGCCTCAGGAAATGGAATTAGTGCTGTTTTAATGCAAGAAGGAAGACCCATTGCTTTTGAAATTCATCCAATCAAAGGAAAGTATTTATAGAAAGCTATTTATGAGAAGGAAATGTTGGCAATACTACATGTACTAAAGAAATGGCGATCTTATCTAATGGGAAGACACTTCAAGGTAAAAACTAATCATAATAGTCTTAAATAATTTTTAGAACAAAGACTATCTTTAGAAGAGAAACAAAAATGGGTCACAAAAATTTTGGGTTATGACTTTGAAATCATCTGCAAAAAAGGGAAGCTAAATTTTTTTGCAGGTGCACTCTCAAGAAAGGATGAAGAGGTGGAAGCATTTATTTGTGCCATTTCTATATCCAACCAGACTGGATAACCAAAGTCAGGGATGAATGGAAGCATGAAGAAGAAGTGTGGACACTCATTCAAAATTTGCAGTAAGATCCTAGTACATATGATGCATTTAGTTGGAAAAATGATTCCTTATGGTACAAATATTTCTTATATATTTGTAAGAATTCCCAAATAAAACAAAATATTATTTTGGAATTTCACACCTCTCCCTTAGGAGGACACTCAGGATTTTTAACAACTTACCATAGGGTGAAGAATTTTTTTTTTTTGGATGGCCCTAAATCTGATATTCAAAAGTTTGTGGCAGAATGTTTGGTTTTCCAGCAAAATAAAATTGAGACAATTAAGACCCCATGTATTCTACAACTTTTATCCATTCCAAGTCAACCTTGGGAGGAGGTTTCAATGGATTTTATCACATGTTTTCCTAAGTCCGAAGGAAAGAGTGTTATCATGGTGGTAGTTGATAGACTTACCAAGTATGCACACTTTTGTGCATTATCTCAGCCATTTAAATCAAGTAAAATTGCTACTGCATTTATGGAAATAATTCAAAAGCTACATGGAAACCCAAATATTATTATAAGCGACAGAGATCAGTTTGGGTACTCAACTAGCTCATTGCTCATCTTATCATCCTCAATCCGATGGGCAAACTGAGATAGTGAACAAATGTTTGGAAGTATATCTTCGTTGTTTTGTATCTGATAAAAATACACAATGGGTCAAGTGGTTACCTTTGGTTGAATGGTGGTATAACACTTCCTTCCATACTGTAGAAAAAATGACCCCATTTATGGCACTTTATGGATATCATCCACCATCCATCACATCATCTTTAAGAGAAAATTCTAAGGTTCAAGCAGTGGAATATCACATCGAGCATCAACAAAAATTTCTCCAACTCTTAAAGGATAACCTAAATTTGGAACAAAATTGAATGAAACAACAAGCATATGAAAATCATAGCGAGAGAAGTTTTGATGTAGGAGACTGGGTATTTTTATGGCTACAAACATACAAGAAAATGAACCTCAAGCAAGCTAAGAAGGATAATAAATTTTCGCCAAAGTTCTATGGTCCTTACAAGGTGTTGCAAAATATTGTACTATGGCATACAAATTGGAGCTTCCTGCTTCTTCTCGAGTGCACCCAGTTTTGCATGTTTCATGCTTAAGGAAGGTTATAGGTGACAAAATTCTAGTTCAAACAATATTGCCAGAACTTGATGAGGAAGGAAAAATCATATTGGAACCTGAAGTAGTCGCGGAAACAACAACTCGACAGCTACGAAATCGATCAATTTCAGAGTATCTCATCAAGTGGAAGAACTTACCCACTGAAGATTCCACATGGGAGGATGAGAATTTTATACAGACACATCCAAAGCTACTCAAGTGTTGAGAAAAACACTTTTTTTGAAGGATAGGGGCATGTTAGGTCCCTATATTACTAGTGTAGTATTTTATTGTTGTTAGTGTAGCCCCCTTATTGTTATCGTTGTACCCCTGTAGCCCCCATATCGTTATGATTGTGCCCCATAAAATCCACTATTGTTATTGTTGTGCCCTTACATTATTATTGTTAGGTTGGCTAGGATTATATTGTGACCCCATGGACTCCTATAAATAGAAAGGAGGTTTTGTCATTTTTATCATCCAATAATTGTTCATTTATGTAATGTAAAGGAGGTTTCACCCTCGAAGTGGCTTATTTTTAAATCGTTGATCTCTCTTTTATTTTATTTTGTGAGTTGGTTTCATAACATTGGTTCTCATGATTCATTTAGATGTGGGTTGAGTTATTAATTTATGGTAGCCTTGGTTGGAAAAATGCTCTGGAAGCATGACGAACAATTGTGGGTTGAGTTACTAGTCCTGGAAGCCTTGGTTAGACAAACGCTCTAGAAGCCCTAGGTGGGTTGAGTTACTAGTCTTGGAAGCCTTGGTTGGAAAAATTCTCTTGAAGCCCTGTAACCATTGGGATTGAATTACTAGTCCTGGAAGCTCTGGTTGGCACAAACACTCTGGAGCCTTGGAACAACTTGGATAGAGACCAATTCGTGATGGTTGTGATGTCTGACCATGAGGTGGAATCACTGGTTGAGGATTGAGGTGGTTTGGCCTATGGAAGCCCTAATTTGGTTTTGATTGATGTGTTTGATGAGATCCCACATTCATGCTTGGAATATAGCACAAGGGTGATTGACTGAAGAGATATTTGGCTCAGCCAATATAGGGTCGGGTGGAATGTGGAAGTCCCATCTCCGGTTGGTTTTTATATCCATAAATGAGAATCTAATTCCTTTGGTATTTGGTAGGAAAATGTACTAGTTATTATGTGGATTCTATTGTTGTTGTATCCAATGTATTTATGTTGTTATTATGCTGGTTGTAAGCATGTATTTTATCAGTGATGATGTATGGATCTCTCCATGTTTTTACTTGTAAATGAATGTACAATGTATATATGGTCAAATAGATTGTATGGGAGGTAATGATGTATGAGAGGAATTATTCTTAATGATTCTCAGATAAGTATGAGACCCCTTTTCTGGATTATGTTTTTTACACATGTAGATTCAATGTCTGTGACATGTTTGAAAAAATTCCTTTCATGGATAGGAGGGGTCTAGATGAGTTCTTAGTGGTGTGATTGCTTCCTTATAATTTTCTTGTTGTTATCTATTATCTCTAAACTTTTCATGAAGTTTTGGGCAATCCAGGAGATGCAGGCACATAACTGAGTTTTTGGGGCCCTATCCACTAGCATGCTGCGTTATTCCTGGGGATATAGCCTCCTGGCTGCTGGAAAGCAGTTTTATGCCAGCAGCTATGGTTTAAAAGGTCAAAGTGTCAGTGTGACCCAGGGATAAGGGGCCTGAATGGTTGGGTTACCTCCTGGGAGTGTTGTGGTTGTTGTACAAGGCCTATAGATTGTGTTTTCCATCGGTTCTACTTCCTTATGGTCACATAGGAGGTTGAATCTCATTATAGTTGCCTCTTATCACATGTTTACCCTAGTTGGTCAGTTACTTGGGTAGATGTGGGAAGAAGGCGTTACAAATTTATACCCTTAGTATTATGAGAATGTTTCTTCCATTTTTTATATGTCCACCTTTTTTTATTATACCCCTTTTACTTCATCGTTGGTAGCATATTCGAGCCTTTCGAATATCTTAATCCATAGTTTTTGGGTTGTCAAATTATAACATTTCTTTCATGAATGTAGGCATACTATTGATAAATCGTTGTAATTTTGATTTTTTCCTCTCGTATGTAAGGAACATATCTCAATAAGGATGTACACTTTGTTATAAACTCATTCATGGAAATTTGTCATATTTTAAGATGGTGGAAATCATTTTATTTTACGTCATAAAATCATTCTGTTAGGTATTTGTCTTTTAAATTCTCCTGTAAGTTTTCCCATGTTACCTCTTGTTAATTAATAACTCGTACCGTTTTAACGTCTTCCCACCATAAGTTGGATTTGCCATGTAACTGATAAATCATCAACCAAATCTTCAAGTTGTTCTCATACTGGTAAATATGAAAATATTTGTTCATATTAATTAACAAAGCTTCAATGGCTTCTTCTATCTCACCATCAAATGTAGGGTTTTAATTTTCTTAAATTATCCTTGTAATTCATTTTTTTATCTCTTAGGTCCTTTGTGACTAGATACATTGCCCGATTCCACCTCATTATCTTCTTGGTTACCTTTATATTTTGGATTTTCATCTCTTGGCCTATGTCCGCCAACCCCGTTTCCATGGTCATGCTTTGGATGGGAGGTATATGGTTTTTTTTATTATCAGAGGCTTAGTATTTAGCTCAAAAATGAAAATTCTCAGAATTGATTGGAAACTAAACGACAGTGACCGTCCCGTCACTAGGAATCCAACACAATTCATTTTTTCCAAAGTCGACTTTGGATGAAGAAGTTATAGCCAGCTGAACGCCGTTCAGAATAGGAAATTTTTTTAAACAAATCACAAAACAGTGATCGGTTGATGACATGGAAGCCCAGTCAACATGCAAGGAATATTCTTCAATTTATGACCAATGGCACTGTGACAATTGTCACAATTGGATTCGCCATTTTGGTTTGAAAGTGATTTTTTTAGGATCTGCTCCCAAGGTTGAATTCAATGTTTTTTTTTTTTTTTTTTTTTTAATGTGGGAGGACAACCCAATCAAGAACCAATACATGTCCACTTTGGTGGGCCCCTCTCCAAGGCCTGGTTTACATTTCATTTTATGATTATGGTCAAATTTTAATTCTATTATATAGTCTGAACCATGTAGATTGCAAAGTCTACATTTGAATACATTGTATGGTGGCATGATTATAAATCCTAAGGTTTGGTGGGTGCATATATAAACAACATTGTATGGTGGCATGATAATTCGGGTTATATTATATTACATATGGTGGCATATTAAAATGAACCATAGTCCAAATATATACAAGGTTCAATGGTTATATGGCGCGTTTTAAAAAATTTAATATGAAGCACATATTATATATTGCAAAGTTGGATTACAAACGAATATCAAATGTTGGTTGGAGTGTATTAAGGTTTCAGTGCAAAAGATATGTATAGGGGTGGAGGTCAGGGTCGAATCCGTGACCTCCCCCAAAGCGTTACCAAAACTCTACCAACAGACCACGGGGTGGGGCTTGTAAAGCTTCTGCACCCAAACTGTATTTGAAGTTCAATGTATAATCCAATGACGGAATGGAGGGGGCTAGCCTTGCGAGCCAACCCCCTCCCATAAGACCAACCACCAAAATCATGGCGGAGGGCTCCAGTCAACTGCGCGCTTAAAGAAATAATACTCATTAAACCATGCTTATCTTTTAATTAATCCTCCATCTAAATAGCAATTGATTTAGTGGGTGCCACCAAGTTCTGAGGGAATCACCAAATTGTCCGACTTAACTAGAGTCTTCTCCAAATTTGGAGGAGGAATCTAGGGAAAAATTTAATAGACCATATCTTGAGAAATTTTCTACCAATTTTGGCTCAGAAAGAGTCATTCCTAATAGATTGGCATGATATGAACGCATTGGAATAAGTTTCATAGGAAGAGGAGCAATTCTACAGGTGTTTTTGTCACTTTGAATAATTTTGAAGCCTAGGGCCACCAAGAAGGAAGGCCATCCTAGATCAACTGAAGGTCAAATTGAGTAAATGAATAGTAATTTATGATAGATTTCGACATGCTGAACTAATTGGAGTATGTTTCAGGAGCATTTGATGCATGTAAACATCATTTTTTCACTATTGATCTAATACAGACGCCCAAGCCATGGAAGTTGGACCAAGGAGATGTAGCCCAAGAGGGGTGAACTCCTTCATCAAAACTATTTGTTGATGGATCAATTGTGATGGTTGTTGTTCTTTATGTTGCTGCTGTTCAAAATTTAAATGTCATACTTTATGCTCTTGAATTCACTCATAAAAACTCAGTTAAATTACCTTTTTAGTACACATAAGCAACAAGGAAACCTGTACATCAAGCATAAGACCAATAAATAAATCATATATATGAAAACGAAATTAGCACAAAAAAACTAACATTCATACTCAGATCATTTTCGATCTGAAATACTTTTCATAATCCTTTCTTATTCTTGCATCAACCTTTCATTATCAACTCTCAATCTTTCCATCTCATTTTTTAATCGTTGAACTGTTTCAAATAATGTAGCATTTGTATTTTGAGATTCTTCCTCTAGTGGAACCCCCATCTTTGGGTTAGCTTCAACAAATGGAATTGCCCTACTTCTATCAATGTTTCTAAGGTCGGTGTATTTCCAAATCCTCTCATCCTCGTGGTTCCTCTCTATAAGGATGCAAAATTTTTGTTATTCTTTGATTTTCCCAAATAGGCAACAATATTGGAAACTTTGCACTAATACCACTTGTAACATACCTTAAAAAATTTATTTATTTACTATCTTACAAAAAATTCCTACAAAGATGAAGGTCAAATTTGGTCCTCATCAACTTATTTGAAATTCCATTATAATATGTTCTAGTCATGGTTATAATGTTTATCTTTAAATGCACGAGCTCGACAACTATTTACTTTATGATTTATGCACATATTTGGATTGTTATGGTACGTAATGGCATATGGATAAATTTAATTCATACAAAATGTTTAGTTGGATGTTCGTAAGAACTCTCTCAACACTTACCTTCTCCCTGTCAAGTGGTAGGCCCTAGAAAATGGAACCATACTCAATCTATAACTCAGTCCTGTTAGGCTTTACATCGATGGTCATGATGAAAAGGGGTGGTTAAAGGTAACCACCTGCTCTCCTGAACGCTGTGAGGGGAGGCATTTTCTCTACGTCAATTTGGAGGAGAGCTCTATAAGTTTTATCTTCTATTCATAAGGTAACTCCTAAGAACCCTCATTTGGCTTTAATTGTTGTATATGTGTATATATATACTTTTTTAATGGAAGAAATATTACCAGAATCTTTTCTATCAGTAAACCAGTTACCCTGTTTATGCTTTCCTGGTTATTGGTAGATTCTGGTCGACAACAATCATGTTTAATGTTTCTTGCAACACCATCCTAGTTCTTGGAATTATTGGTGGTGTTATAAAATATTCATTCACCCTTAGGTAGGTCTTTGTGCTTTCTGGACTTTTACATTATTTTCACCGAGTTTTTCAAGGAGAATGGTTTTTAACGAGTTGATTTTTATAGGGATGTACAACCTTCAGAGTTAAGAGTTTCTCCTACTTAGGCAATTTTTGTCTTTGAATTGTTTTCTTAGTCTTTTCTTTTTTTTATTCCTCTCCATAGGGCTTCCAAGGTCCTAACAAATCGTTCCCTTTTTGCAGGTGATGTTACCGTTTCATGGTCCCACTAATTATGGGTCTTCGAGAGAATCAGAACTATCAGCTTCCACGTCTAACCCTCAACTTATTGTCACGACGTCCTTATGCCTGTTCCTTTGAAGATAAAAGAGATATTTGTCTTCATGTGCTTATTAATTTTCCATTTGTTTCTTAGGGTTTCTAAAATAGAGGGGGAGGGTTATATGAATTTACAACCCAAAATTTTTATGTATTATGGCTAATGGTATTAAAGAATTGTGAGCGTTTTAGGAAAGAAAGAAAATATGAGATGCTTCAGGCGATGAAAAATTGAGGGTTTATAATTAGAAATTGTCATTTTGGGCTGTATATATATTTTAGAATGAACAAACAATTTACTCTGTATTTCGGATGTAATTAATGACCACTTGAAATATTATTGACGACATTTGCAACCTTATATGTTGGCTAAATTTATACATTCTTTCTTTTTTGCTGGAAGCATCGATTTTAGACTCTGGCACGGGTTTCTTTGCTTATTTCATATATCTATGTTTGCATGTCTTTTAAGGATGCAAAAATGCACAAATATTTGTGGTTGGATTAAACATTTCTTTTACATAAGCTATTATTGTAATTATTTTTTGTTTGGTTCTTAATCACAACCATAGATTTCCTCTTGTAGCTTTTCTTACCGGTGTATTATATTTATGTATTCCTCTTTTATTACAAGCATTAAAGGGGATTCATGAATTTCACAAGCTGTTGGATACCCGTACTGGCTCCAGGGGCTAACTTGACTCTACCACGAAAAAGGTGTAGTTTTATATAAGTAGTCTTTGTTTAATTTAGCTATAATAGTTGTAATTCTAACTTCGTGATAAAATGAATAGGGAAATTCCTATAGATTCTTTTTACTTTCTGAGGAAATAGGAATTGTTCCTAAGCTGTCAACTCAGTTGTCTTGGCCTGGGGACTAACCCTAGGCCCTTGCTGGAAAAAAAATAGAAAGAAAATAATTATTTTCATTCATTATTGCCACTGTTATGTAAGGCCAACCACAATCATTGAGTTTTCTCTCTTTTTTTTAACATAAGAAAACAAACAGAGTTGGTCACTTTACCAAAGACTATCACAGATTCTCATTAATGATTACAGACATATTGATTAGTCAATATAGAAAATGAAATTAAACAATACTTATTTGTTTTCTCTATTTGTGCTTGAATATTTAGCAAGCCACAAAATCACTGTGAATGTAATGCTCCTACCAACCAACAAGACCAGTCTTATCACTGCGTTTCCCCACGAGCCTGCTTCACACCCAAAATAGTTCCAGAACAATGATTAGTACAAGCTAATCTTCCAATGACCATCTGATCCCAACCAGAATTGGTCAAAAATTCATAATCTGAGCATTTAAGCCTCAGATGGACTCCACTAACCAACCAACTCTGGAATCTTTCAGTGACGATATATTTTCAGAATTTTGCAGTCTCTTCTCCTCCCTTCCTTCCTCAAGTTCATCATTACCCTCTTAGATTTTTTTTGGAGGTTTTATTTCCAAAGAGAAACTTGGGCAGTAACCGCCTTGCCCATAATTATTTAACTACCTAGGTGTGAGCCTCTCTAGCATTTCTTCCCATTATAATTTCATGGTCATCACATAAACATTATGAAATTAATAAATAAAAATATATGTATATGTAAGATATTATTTTAGCCTTCCTCGTGACCCACAAAGTAAAACAATATCTTTTAAATTGTAATAAACCAATATCTATAAACTTAGAAAATGCATTACATCATCTTAGTTCTAATAGAAACAAATAGAGATAATCATGAGCATAATCATATTATCTTTCTAAATATAATACTCATTTTATCAAAAATATAGCCATCATACTATTGGCCCTCTCCTTTGCCTCTAAGGTAGTGTTGTTGATCGTTTGTTTATGTAGATTTAGATTATAACAATGTTATTTATTATATAATTTGTTTATGGTTCGTTTTATTGAAATTGATTAAAAAAGTACCGTATGTAAAAAAAACTCTTCTCATAGAGATGGAATAGTTTTATATTTGATGTAATGAAATTATAATATTAATTTTTATTTCTTGTGGATATTTTTATAAAAATATTAAATAAATATTATATTTAATATGTTTATTTAATATGACAATTTTAACTAATAAATAATTAATAATATTGTAATTCAATTAAAAAAATTTAAATTAATAATGATGATGATGATTAATGTTCACTAAGACCAATTTTTGATCTATTGGACCTACCGTCCATTTATATTTTAAAAAGTAATGAGTATTATTTAACTCTTTTATAGACTTTCACCTCCACCGACCGCATCGATGAAAGGTATGAGTCCAAATTTTCGGGCCCACGAGATGTACATTTTATCAGTTACATGGATGGTGTCAAGTTCTACACCATATTCACTTCACCCCATTCACAAACATGACATGGTCGGTCTTGATGCTTGTGAAAATGTGTCTAAAAAATTCAATTTTTTTAATTTTTATTTGTGATCAAATATTTATTTATTATATATAAATAAAATTAATAAAAGCATTAAAAGTCAATAATTTTTAAATAAATATTATTTATTAAAAATTAAATTAAATGAAAATATTGAAATATGAAATTTGTATGAGAAATTTGATTTGATTTGATTTTTATTTTAAATGTGACATTTTATTTTTTATTAAAACATTTTAAATTTTATTTAAATATCTAAATTATAAAAATAATTATATTGATGATGCTAGTTACCATCCCCTAAAATCAATATCGGACAAATATCAGAGAGACTTTATGTCACGCCCCTACACCACGGGTGTCTTCCAACCACGTCTTGTCGGCAGGTGTGGCACTGCCGTACTTTTTCTTTTTCTAAATACTCAAGTACCCAGACTACGCCTATAGCAACATTCATTAGTTATCATTACAAATGTTCTTTCAATGTGCAGAAATAAACATAAACATCAATATAAAACCACATGTACGCCCATACATACAAGGGAGGGGCAACTCCCTTTTAAAATGAGTCCGCCCGGATATTATGTTTCATAAAAATACAAGTACAACAGTCAATCCAGCAAGAACCACTCTTGCTCCTTGACAAGGCTATTTGCCTCTTGGCCAAGTTCCAAGACTTTCCAATCCTCAAACTAGCTTACAACAGTCATGTACAAACAACAAAGTTCACCGTCGAAAGTTCTGCCCAAAACTGCCCAAGTGCTGGTCACTCGGGTCACCCAGCCGTTGCTCCAAATCAGTGCAGAGCGTTTTCTGAGCTGACCGTGTGTCCAATCCATCCCAAACCTGTATGGTTGGATGCCCCTCAGAATTACGCACCTTCTGGTTTTTACGGCACCTCAATCCGACACCCGACGCTCCCGGAATCGCAATTTTAGTGCTAGGCCGCTGCCGTTGCTCGACGCCCAGGACTACCCGACTCGACCCGCCGTTCAGAGGCGCCCGCCCAGACCCGACCCAACCCGACCTGTGGTGCGTCTGCGGTGGTCTACGGTGCGCTCGTCCAGCTTGACCCGACTCGACCAACTCCGTGTTGCTGCGCCCAACGAGTTATTGGAACTCGTCGCTGTACCCTTCGCTGTTGTTCGAACTTGCTTGTTCGTTGTTTGATTTTCGATGCCTCCACTCTTCAACGCATCCTCCCATATATATGAACGCTCGTGAATTTGAGGTCGCTCGTTTGCCACGAGTCGACCCACCCGTTCATTCCGTCGCCCACGAAACACCGCGTCCGTGGGGTGTGGGGCGCTCGGCCGACCCGAGCCGACCCCCACGTTTGGTCGCTCGCCCACCAAGTGTGGCGTCGGTCGCGCGCCCAACGCGTCGGCCGACCCACCGAATCGCCCGTCGGTCGCTCGCCCAAGGGCGCCCGTTGTGGTATAACCGTTCCGCCAATTCCGTGTTGACTCGCCTCTCCACCAACGCGCCCGTGACTCGCCTCGCAGACTCGTGCGCCCGTGACTCTCCAACGGTGCGACACGCGCCCGTTATGTCGCACGGCGCCCGAGCTCGCCCAAACGTCCAACCGGCACGCCCGTTCCACCGAACACGCCCGTGAAGTCTTGGGGCCTTACATCCTCCTCCACTTCAAAGCATTGTCGTCCCTTGACAACATCATTCCATCGTCGCACGGCCCATCACAACTCCATGTGTGAAATATCGTCGCAACTGCCATCAAAGTGTCGCTGCACGAACTGTCGTTGCACCCATGTGCACGGTATCGTCGCAACTATCGTCGCCTCATATCGTCACAAAGTATCATCGCAACTTCCGTCGCAAAGTCTCATCGCACAATATCGTTGCAAAGCCGTTGCATAAACCAGCAAGGTTCATGTCCATGAGATTTTTCCCTGATCATCGTCAAATCCATGTGAGTTTCTGCACCAAGTACTCCAACCAACATCAACATAACAAAAGCTGCTATGTATCCGGCATAACTCCGCACACTTCCGGACCCCACAACTCGAACTAGTTGGGTGATCAATCCAACCTTGCGTTCTCATCGTGAGAATGCACATCCTCATTCCATGCGTTAGTTGTTTTTCCTGCAATCTGTCACATCCATCGACTCGATCAAGTCTGACTCTCATCCAAGTGCCATGTTTTGGGTCCATGAAGTGTATCCATCTCATCCACAACATTTTGTCCATGATACTAATCCATGTGCTACTTGTATGCAAGTAGTCTCATCCTCCAAGCATCATCAAAAGTAATAAGTGTGGCTAAGTCAAGTAAACTCAAGCCCATGCCAAAGTGTGTGCCCCCAAGGCATCCATCGCTACATCTCCATCAAACTCCAAAGTGTCCCAGCTCGATCATCTCCATCAAGTGACTCCTCCTGAACACACCACATAAATGTGCTCCAAGGTATGCATCCCATAATGCATCAAAATCAGGACCAATCCTGACCTCAGCTCCTCGATGAGTCAGATACTCCAAGATCACCATAGTATGAAGTCTCCAATGAATGCAACTCTACCATGAACTCCCATGCCTCATCATATCCAAAGCGTTGGTAAGCCTACTTGTATTGGCCATGAGTGCCATCACAAGTTCTCACTCTGCATACATATGAATGTCTTATAGGCTACTCATCCAACCAATGTCCAAGTTGCTCATGGTGAACAACGTCCCATCAGTCCATCTATAAAGATCTCCATGTAGTCCATGTCCATGACTTTGGCTGCCCATGTGTTCATCCAAGTGAAATCAACTCAACTCTCATCATCATCATGTCTCAACATGTCGAAGTGAAGTGCTCTCGGTCACTCCTACCTCCATCATATACGTGAGTACTTCCTTCATGCTGCTCCTCCACTAAAGGTCTACCAAGAGGTCCTTCTTGGTTGAAGCCATGAAGAAGTCCACTCCATCAACGTGCCCTACCACCAAGGTAGTGTATGGGTCATGCCGGGCACTTGCCATTCTATGTGGCTAAGCATGACCCTTTCATCACAAAGGCCATCACGTTCCACCCTTGTCCCGGGCATTTGAACCATAAAGTGTAAGGTCACAAATTGCCTCAACAAGGTTTGTATCGTCCCATGTCCCTCGTTCCATCAATGTGCAAGGTCTCCTCGTAGACATCCAAGGAGTAGTCATCAATGGTGTTGGTAAAGAAGTTATCTTCTTCCTCATCTCCATATGCGGTCCATCCTCCTTATGCTTCCATGAAACACAAGTCATCTCTCCATGAAGACTCCTCAAGTGAGTATCCTCCATCCTCATCAATGCCTTTGATGTGTTCAATCCTGGTACCACTTGCTCATCAAGTTCCTCCACGATCATGGTCACATTTGCAACATCTCCATGTGGTTTTCCCACCAATGCTTGCAATGTGCCTTGTCTTGGTTCAACTTGTGTCACAAGTTTGTCCTTCATCTCTTCCATCTTCATATCATTCTCATGAGAATCATCCATCTTTGATGCTTGCAACGTGCTCGGTCTTGGCCCAACTTGGTTATCAAGTTCACCCTTGACATCTTCTACATCTGCAACATCCTTCGGTCCTCCAAGTTCAGCAGTTCGCCCATGAAAGTATTTCAAGGAAGTTCGCATCTCCACCATCTTGTCTCCAATGTGTCCCAAGTGTTCCTCCACTTGCACAAGAGCCTTGTAGTGTTCCTGCCTTGTTTCCTCCAAGAACTCCGTCATGTTTCTAAGCCTCTTTCGAGCCTCCAAAACTGCTTTCCTTGTAGCTTCAAGCTCCAATGTTTGTGGTTCCTTTGGTTTAGGTTCAACTTGTTGCAAAAGTTCTTCCTTTACCAAAAAAACATCCATAACATTCTGCTTTGGTTTTCCCATAGAAGGTTTTAATCTCTTCTTATGGTTCTTCTCTTCAATCCTAACAAGCTCATCTCGGTGAGTTTGTAGCTCATAGCATAATGCCATCCATCCATCAAACTAGTCCATCTTGTCTCGAAGTCTTTCAAACTCATCTCGGTTTGAGTCAGAGATCCCCTTCTCGCACAAGGCCATAAGAGCAATCTTAGCCTCATTAACCTCTTCATGAATCTTCTTAGCCTTCTTCCAAGTTTCCACCAATTTTCTTTCCAAGACTCCAAGTTTGTTCCGAATCCTTGGGATTTCTTCGTTCAGCTGCTTTATCCATTGCAACGCTTCACAAGTCTTCTCTTCGAATTCTTCCCAACTCGGCATGTCTCCTTTTCTAGCTTTAGCCCTGATAACAACCTTGCTTTAGCTAAGGTTTCAAGAGAAACCCCAAATATATAAGTCAACTTCAACACCAACTGCAACCCTGCAACTGTGTCCTTGCTTCAGCAAAAGCTCCCAGTGAAGGTAGCTCTGATACCAACTGATGTGCAACAGTAGTTGAGTTATCAAGCTCTCATCCGTTCGTCCAGGTAGCTCTGATACCATCTGTCACGCCCCTACACCGCGGGTGTCTTCCAACCATGTCTTGTCGGCAGGTGCGGCACTGCCGTACTTTTTCTTTTTCTAAATACTCAAGTACCCAGACTACGCCCACGAGTCCATGAAAGGTATGAGTCCAAATTTTCGGGCCCATGAGATGTACATTTTATCAGTTACATGGATGGTGTCAAGTTCTACACCATATTCACTTCACCCCATTCACAAACATGACATGGTCGGTCTTGATGCTTGTGAAAATGTGTCTAAAAATTCAATTTTTTTAATTTTTATTTGTGATCAAATATTTATTTATTATATATAAATAAAATTAATAAAAGCATTAAAAGTCAATAATTTTTAAATAAATATTATTTATTAAAAACAAAATTAAATGAAAATATTGAAATATGAAAGTTGTATGAGAAATTTGATTTGATTTGATTTTTATTTTAAATGTGACATTTTATTTTTTATTAAAACATTTTAAATTTTATTTAAATATCTAAATTATAAAAATAATTATATTGATGATGATAGTTACCATCCCCTAAAATCAATATCGGACAAATATTAGAGAGACTTTAAGAGCTTAAGAGAAAAGAAAGAATCCAAGTGGATACTGCCCTGAGGCAATACTTCAGCTGCATGGGTGCATTTACTATTTATCAACTCGTAAATCGAACCTTACTGTTTACTGTGCATTTACCGTTTACAGTCAAACCTTGATCTTTTTCTATCAACTCGTACCAGTGGTTGTCGTCCTGTAAATTTCCTATGATCTTTTGTTATCAAAGGTTCTCTTGGAATGGTACTGCAAACCTGACATAAACGATGCCTGAATAACCCTTCAATGCTTATAGACCTTGCGCTACTGAAACTCAGGTGGTTTCCTCGTCATATTTTGTTTTATGGTGCTTAATTTCTGATAGGATTTATCTCATTTGGAAGGATTCTAAGTATTTCTCCATTAATATATTTTGTCTGCAATCAAATTATTATAACTACGGATGGGATTTACTCGTTGCTTATAACATGGGGGAGACATTGTTTAGGGTCGTCATGGGATTATCTATTGTAAATATGGATGGACATACGTTGGCTCTTTTCTTTGAGGTATGTAATGATCTTATTCTTGCAATTTTGTTGAAAATTGTTATAAATTTATATTTAGTAGTAAATCAAATTGAATAAGGAATTCGTTCTTTTCTTGGTTTCATGGTTAATTGATTCAAGCGGAAACTAGTCTCTTTGGCCTTTTATTATTGTAAATGGATACCAAAACTCGCCCCATTCGTGATTATCAAAATAATATTAAGAAAACACTCGTTTTTTAAAGAAATTTTAATTCAGATTTGGAAGTGGAAATATGCACAATGTAGCGTAAAAACCCGTGTATGAAGGTCTAGGATTTGACCTGAACCAAGTCGAAGTTCATATTGTCAATTTTTTTGTATAGTGAAATGGCCCCAAAAATATAATAATTATTTTCTGATGTTTTTATATTAATTGGCTAATAAGGGACGCCATTCGTGTTTACAGTCTCTAATTTTTTTAAATTTTTCTAGAGGACCCCAAAATCATTGATTTTGAAATTTGGTTGTATGTAATATGAAACTGTAGGATTTTTTACAATGTTATCTTTCATTTTCTAAGCTTGTCAATATTGGAATAATGTTTTGGCCTTGAAAAATCTTTAGAACACAATTATTTTAAAAAATATATATTATTATTTTCTTGACACTTGAAGCGATAATGATCATATTTCCATCCATCATATGTTGGTATTTGAGCCTATTAATATACAAATAAGAAATAAATGCACAAAATTGGAAACTGAATCCCACAACAAGAAATAAAAATTTTTACGTGGTAAAACCCTGACAGTGTCAAGGAAACCTCCACGGGGCAAAGGATTGGAATTCTTATTGCTCCAGGTCAAAAGTGAATGTCGAAACATTACATCAAGACTTTGAGGAAATCACCAATTTAATATGGGTTATTTCATTACGTAACTTACTATAGTTACAAAACTGATTGAACGATAAAATAGATTTACTAAGTTAATTACATTATTACATTAATTGTTGTCATTCTTCAACAATCTCCACCTTGACAAAAAATTTCCTAATCCAAATCTCATGCCCAATCATCATCTCCTCTACAAGCCAAGAAAAGCCAAACACCATTGCAACTTCTCTACTAAAACTGGCTTTGTGAACATGTTTGCAGGATTCTCCTGTGTATGGACCTTCTTGAGAGCTACTTTTCTGCCATCGATCACATGTATTACAAAAGCGTACCTTACATCTGTTATCACCAAATTGAACTTGATTGGCTACTCATCAAACAACTCAGCGTAACTATTTCAAACCACTTCTAATTGAATATTAGCCTCTCCAGTTTGAGAGGGCTCTCTCAAGGGGGTTTATGATTTTGAATGATGATAGTACTAGATGGCTAACTCTATAGAAATTGTAACTTGTTTTGTATGATTGTAGGTTGAAGGTTGAAAATGCAGGCTTGCTACCATTAGGCTTATGGAGTCAACAATCAGTAGTTTCAGTGACAGTGGTTCTTCACATGGAAGCTGAGGCAGATAGAGGTTTTTAACAGAGGCAACTCACACACACAACATAGGAAAACACAATAATTTCACCACTAAAGGAAGTCAGAGCATAATATTATGAATTCTGAGTAATTAGGATGAAATCTACTGCAAGTGATAAAACATAAAGATATAGATCAATAAGATATCAAAAACCTCATGAGAATCTCAGGTCTCGAAAGAAGAATGTCACTTTGAATTATTGATAATGATCAAAAAACATACAAGCAGCAATTTGGTGCAAATATTCTCCAACCATTTACTACTTCGATGTTTTTTCTATAAATAGACATTCCTTACAATAAGGATGATCTTCCTAGTGGCTAGATCCTCGAATTCTCCTATGACACCTTTCATAACTGAAATCAATAACTTATAACAGAAAACTGACAACTACCTTTTAAAAAAACCAACTCCTAATAGGAATCTATCTCCTATTTATTACATTCCTCTATCCTGTCTGTGAAAAAGTTACATGATGGTTATATAATGAATATTACATGCTCGAAGGACACATGATCAAGTTCACCACCACTTTACATATTTAAAGCATCCCTAGATTTGTGGAGCATAACCCTTCTTTTTAGGAATGGATGACCTTCATCTTTAACGATGTTTTGACTGATGACCTGTATTCATGGCACTCCCTTTGAGTCATAAATATCTGATAATAAGCTCCATTGACATGCTGGAGGTCTCCAGCTGGAAAAAATTGCTTTTAAGATGCTCAAAATCCTTCAACAATTGCTCGCTACGAAAACATGACAACTTCATAGCGAGTTTTAGTAGCGTTTGAAAAGTGGCTTTTCCATCCATCTTCTTTACTTCTTTGATGTTCCATCATGTTAATCATGTCATGACACCTTATCACCATGGATCCCTCTCCTTAAAACATGCAAAAACTGACTTTAAATGCAAAAAGGCATCTACAGGTTTTTTCGTAGTGTATTTTAGGCTTCAAGCCTGAGGTACGCTACAAAACTATGTAAAAAACCAAAAATTTCTCCTTCCAAAATTATCTTCAAAAACTGACCTCCAGATGCAAAATTTGGGTTCTCTGCATGTAATGAACCTCCTAAGGCATATTCCATCTCAAATTATTACTCCTGTGGTGTTTCTTCCTCATTTACAATTAATTGGCTAATGGGCTCTTCTACCACAGTAATTTTCAATCTTTTCTTTTCCAACTCTACATGAATCAGATCCAATTGCTCTTCTAGATCTTTTACTTTGTCCTTTAATGCCTTGTTTTTGGATTGCAAGTGCAAGTTGACCCTTTTTATGTGCTTGACCTCTCCTCCTAGTGGTTGAGTCCACTTTATCAGCTTTTTTGTATTGTCCAAGGTCTTTGAGATACTTGTGACTCGATCTTCCCAGATTTTCCTCATTTGTTCAAACTGAATCTTCTCATCTCTATGCTTCTTTTCCTCTTTATTCAAGACTGATAACTCTTCACCTGCCACCTTCAACTGCTCTTTAAGGGTTTCAATTTTTAATTTTTCACTAATTTTCTCTTTGACCTTCTTTTGTTTGATAACTAGCTCCTCTTTTGCAGGTGAGGAGAGATCTATGATGCTTGGTGGCTGGGAAATTTCAATGATCTTTTCAGTCTCTTTGCTACTTTCCATAACCTTCCTTGCATGTCTGGTTATTGGCTTTCTAGGTTGAAACATGAAACCAACATCATCACCTGCAAACTCTAATTTTTTAGCTATCTTGCCTTTCTTTAGTTTTCTTCCTCCATCTTCAACATCTTCAACTTGGACAACGCGAGTTTCTTCAATTTCAATTGCATGCAAGATTTCTTCTAAGTTTCCTTTAGCCACTGTTTGGCTCCTAGTAACTATCTTGATGCTTTTTTTGCTAACTGTTGGCCTCTATTTTGCAGGTGTTGGTTTAGGTGTGTGAATATTCTGCAAAGGTTCTGTCTCCATGCTCATTGGTTTTAGTGGGGATGATCTATTCCCTTCTTCAAATTCCTCTGCCACTGTTGGTGATGAAACAATTCTAGGTTTTGAAACTCTTTTAGGAGTGACAACATCAACTTCAAAACCACTCATGAACAGAAAGTATTTCCAATCTATGTCTAGTCTCTTCAACTCCTCTAACAACAAAAACTTAATAAAACCATGGTGAAAGAGAGAAGTTTCATTGCCTTCTATTTTAACTTGAACCTTTTCTGAAATTTTACCTAGAATTCTATATAAATAAAAGGGCAAGTCAAGTGACCTCCGACCCCCACAAAATGCAGAAGAAGCCTAAGGTGGTAGGAGTAGACCATGTGAAACATTCCTTCACAGGTAAAATTCTTCTGAATGATCATCAACAACTTTGAATAGTTATCCTTCAAGAGACTCCTAGGGATAGCATTTGTTAGATCAATTTCACTATGCTCTGGTTTGATGAAGTCTTTTCAATCCTGCATGGTGAACTTGATGCCTTTAAACCAATGTTCCCCTCCTCTAGGGATTCCTGTTGATGTTGAAATGTTGTCTGGTGTAACTATAAGGTTCAACATTCCCACTTTTGAAGCTTTTCCAATGAAATTGTTAGCAAAATCCTTGGAAACCTGTAGATGACAACCCTGCAATCTTTGACAGAATTGCAAGCAACCTGTTTTTCTGAAAATATCCATGGCCATTGGGTATTCATTGAGAAAATTCATGTCCATGGGCTCATACCTGTGGTAGTGACCACCTTTGTTTGTTTTCTTCCTTGCAGCGATGGGTGCTTTATATCTTCTCAACCTCGCTTGCTTGATGACATCTGCAACTTTTGAATCTGCTAGTAACCTACTTGGCTTGATGAAGCAGCTCTCCAGAAATCCAATAACATGCAAATATAAAGTGGATTTTGACAAAAAGACTAATTGAGTAATGTTTTATGGTTTAAATGACAACTCATGCCTTAATCATGACACATGCATGTTAAAAAGGGTAATGATGACCTCAGAAATGGCTTTGTACCTTTGAATTAACCCTAACAGACTTGAATGACATCCACCTTAACTCCTCCAATCATGAACTGACACTTCACATCGAGTTTGACAAGACAACCAAGAAAATAATTTTTCGTAGCATGATTAGTTTAACTTTTGATAGTTTTGGTGTATAAAATGCTACGAAAACTTGTAAAACTAACTTAAGCGCCCTTTTTTAAATCTAAATGCTTTTGGAATGAAAAATGACACTATATGATGAATGATGGGAAATGGCATGACCTAAATGGAGGTGGCTCTGAACCTTAGGATAGGTTAAATATGTAAAAAATAAAATTTTCCTATACCAATTTGAAAGGCTTCAGGAGACTTTTGATAAATGAATTGTATGACCATGTAAAATAATGTTTCATAATTTTATGAGTGATAACAGTGGCTCCACTTGGGATGGTGTGCCCCTATGGTACACCAAAGAACCTGTAGTTCCAGTGCCATCCATCTTTTTGGAAATAAAAACTCTGAAATTTGCCAAGCCCTCTTCAAACTCTAATGGCCTTCACCTCAGGCTCAAGTTTGATGATCAACTTGTCTTTATTAGTAGAAAATAATAATAAAATGGAGTGAAAAATCAGTAAAAATGAAGAGGAATAGTGCTTTAGAAACCTGCCATTGACAGGCCCTCCAACACAAGGTTGTCCATCAATCTCCTGCAGTAGATAAGTGTTGTTGCCATGGAATGCAACTACTATGAATGGACATTTGCAGATATTATAAAACTTACCATGTTTCCCCTTTTCTTCAATTTTGGCCTCCCACTTCAATACCACATCTTGAATCTGAAAATTTTCCTCTTTGACCTTCCTTTCAAATGTCTTCTTTATTCTGTTTTGAGACTGTTGATGGCTGTTATATACATCCTCCCTTTTTTCCTGTAGAGCTATCAACTGGTTTATCCTCCTATGAATATCATTGGGCTCCTCCTATAGTCCTTGCAGCAACTTCATAACTGGCACTCCCAAGGATGTAGGAAAAATGGCTTCAGCTCCATACACCAACTCATAAGGTGAAATACCAATTGACCTTTTGGTACAAACTCTATCAGCCCACATAGCATACTTCAGCTCAAGATGCCATGATATTTTGTTTTCCTGCAACACCTTCTTAATAATTCTCACAATGCTTTTGTTAGAGTATTCAGCAAGACCATTACCCTGTGGGTAATAAGCAGTAGAGTGTCCAAGTTTTATATGATACTGATGACAAAAACTGATCAACCTCTTGGATTTGAAAGCCTGTGCATTGTCAATGACGATATTCATAGGACAACCAAACCTGGACAATATGTTATTCTTTAAGAATTGAATGATGAATGAATCATTTTATTGCCTTGTTGGGATTGCTTCAATATACTTGGTGAAATAATTAGCTACTGTCAGGATCCAACGATGCTGCCCTGAAGATGATGGATGTATTTCACCAATAAAATCTAGCCCCCACTGTTGGAATGGCACCTCAACATAAATTGGCATTAAGGGTAAAGGAACAAGCTTTTTATTACAATAAAAAATTTGACATTCATGGCAGGAAGCTATCTTCTTGTAGACATCCTTGAACATGGTGGGCCAATAGTATCCTGCTCTGAGAATTTTGTTTGATGTGGCCTTCCAGTAGTGATGTCATCTACAATCTCCTTTATGAAACTCTTCAATCACCTTTCAGCTTCCTCTTCCAACAAACAATTCAAAATAATTCCACTAGTATCTTTCCAGTACATATTTTTATGTATAATGCAATACCTCAGAGATTTCAGCTTCACAAACCTTGCTTTTGATTTGGTCAATTTTGCAGGAGCTCTATGGTGAATCAAGACACAGACAATGTATCTATACCAGTCAGATAGAATATACTTTTCTTCAATAGGAATCATCTCTTCATCTTCATCTGATAACTCTAAAGTTTCTGCAATTAAATTCATGTCAAGACAGTCAAAATTGGACTGTGCCATCAGCTTTGCTAACCCTTGTCCTTTCACCGATTTTGTAGGTCTGATTTCTATATCATACTCCAACAAGTTAGCTATCCACTTCCCTCTCTTGCCATCAGGATCAGCTTGAGTCAAAATGTCTTTCACCACAATATTAGGCACAAATGTTATGACATGAGAATGTAGAATATAAATTCTGAAATCTTCAATGGATTTGATCAAAGCATATGCCTATTTTCCAAGAATATTGTAATTTAGCTTTGAGTTAGCAAGGGTTAAACTAAAGAATGAAATGGGATGCTCTGTACCTTGCTTCCCTTTCTGCAGTAGAACTCTAGCAATTGTGTTTTCTGATGCAAATGTAAAAACAAGAAATTCCTTTGAAAAATGCGGGCTAATCAACACTGGAGCCTGAGTGAGTGCCTTTTTTATTTCTTCAAATGACGGCTTTGCTTCAACTATCCATTTAATATCAGCTCCTTTATTTAGCATCTTAGTTATATCTTTGACAATCTTAGCAAAGTTGGGAATAAGCCTTTTGACAAAATTCACTCTCCTAAGGAAAGATTGGATTTCCTTCCCGCTTCTAGGAAGATCGATTTTCTGAATGGAATTGACTCTGTTTGGATCAATCTTTATCCCATATTTAGATATAATATTGTAATATTCCAAAATTTGCACACAGCAATTTGGAATATTAGATTTTTGCTGCTTTCACCTAGGAGAGGAATAAATGGGTAAGGAGGCCCATAAACAATAAAGATATGAATAATTTCCACCTTAATGAGGAAGGGGATCACCTTAAGAGTTGGATTTTACACTTTCAAGTGTGAAAAAGGGAAAAATAGATGTGGACAGAGTCAATTTTGACTAAATCAACATGCATTCTTGAGGGGAAGAGATCACCCAAGTAAACTAGCTCAATGTGAACAAGGATCAACCTAGACACACATATGAGAGCTGGATTAAAGATCCCTTGGTGTGAAAGGAGGCAATGCAGGTGAACTAGTTCCAGTTGACCAAGTCAACAACACTTCTACAAGAGGAGGGAAGCCAACAAGGACAACACAGTTTTGAAGGAGGAATATTTACTAGGAAGTCACCTCATCATTGTGTGGGGTTCGGGGTGAGGAGGCTCACTAAGGATAAAAAGAAGGGCATAGAAGCAAGGAGGGAATTCAGTAATCATATATCTTTGGTCATTTGACTACTTGCATGCTTCAGCTATTTAGCTGTGGTTGTAGCACTGTTTAGTGCAAGGAATTATCGTGCGGGGATTCCATCCTCACTTTTGGATTAGCTTGCTTAAGGGATCTAAAGGGAAGGTTCAAAGCTTCTATTTCATCATCTAGCTTAGGGCCAATCAGCCATATACATATACAAAATAGTTCCCTTTAGAAACTGTGTCTTTTATGCAGGTGCAGTAGTATTAGGGTTGAACCCCTGGATTTTGTGCTAGTGTTTGAGGAGGAGGTGTTTATTTCCCTCCGGGAGATCTAATAAGGAGGGAATTTGGCCAATTTCTATATTGATCAGCTATTTTATGTTGTATTCAGTCATGTTTAATACACAGTTGCAGTAGACTACGTTATTTTCTGCAGTACTGCCTTTTATACATATGTAATGCTAGAAACCCTTGCCGGGTGTCTTATTTCTGCTATAAGAGAGGTTAAACCTCCATTTCTTTGCTACATGGTTAATATAAAATTCTGATCAGTCTTATTTCATCATTTTCTATAGAAACCCTCATGGGAATTATGCTCTCATAGCCTTCAGAAATTCTGTAGCCGGAAGTCATGGGATTGGGGTGTTTTTGAGCTATCTCTAGCTGGGGAGATCTGTTTGACTTAGCTAGGATGATTTGTTTAAGCTCAAATTTGGTATGGGAGATATATAATGTATAAAACATGGGATCCAAGTCCCATTTCCCAAATTTATTGCGTTATTTTCTGAAAATGATGTTTTTTTGGTCCAGAATGCTGCATTTCCTCACTTCGGGAGAGAATAGTGAGGCATATCTCTACTGCTAATCATGAATTTGCTAGTTAAATTTTCCTTGTACATCTTATGATCTGATTTACATGAGTTTCTAAAGCTACAACTTTGGAATATCTTAATATATTCTATTTGTTGTAGAAAATCCCTATTTTCAGATATTACAAATATACCCAAGTAACTTTCCAGAAGTTAAAGAAAAAATACTCTTAGTGGGATTAAGATAAATACCAAACCTTTTACACTTCAATAGAAATTTCTCCAGATGCGACAAGTGATCTTCCTCTCTTCTTGAGAATACAGTTATGTCATCAAGATATACAACCACCAACTTATCCTTCTCCTCAACAAAGGAAATATCCATTGCTCTTTGAAAAGTCGCTTTTGCATTAATCAGATCAAAGGGAATCTTGGCATACATTAATGTCCCCCATGGTGTAGTAAAAGTAGTTTTTTCCTAATCCTCTGGTTGTACCAATATTTGATTGTACCCTGAAAAACCATCTAGTGTAGACATCCTTTGGGAACCAAAAATATTTTGCAGAATTTGATCCATCTTAGGGAGAGGGTAATTGTCATTTAGATAAGCTTTGTTCAAGTTTTTGAAGTCAATGCAGATTCTGATCTCTCCACTCTTTCTTCTGACTGGTACTAAGTTAGCAAGCCATTTTGATAATCTGATAGGAACAATAATTTTTGCATCAAAAAGCTTCTTAATTTCCTTCTCAATTAGAGGCATGAGAAATGGATTGATCCTTCTCAACTTCTATTTGAAAGGTTTATCATTCTCTTTGATAGGAATAGTATGCTGAATAATAGCGGGATCATACTTCTTTAAATCAACATAACTCCATGCAAAATCACCTATAAACCTCTTCATCATCTCAATATATTTATGTTTCATCTCTACATAAATAAATTTAGAAAACTTTATCATTTTAGGCACTGCTACTGTACCAAGATTAAAAGTCTATACCTCTTCATCATCAACCTGTATTCTAGGAGATTTGAAAACATCATTTTGGTCAAAAATCTTTTCAAGTGGGATAAGACCCCTGGGTATACAATTTTTCTTCAGCTGTAAAACTTCAGATTCATTTTGGAAGTTTTATTTCCAAGAAAGAACTTGGGCAGTAACCGCCTTGCTCATAATTATTTAACTACCTAGGTGTGAGCCTCTCTAACATTGCTTCCCAATATGATTTCATGGTCTTCACATAAACATTATGAAATTAATAAATAAAAATAAATGTATATGTAAAATATTATTTTAGCCTTCCTCGTGACCCACAAAGTAAAACAATGTCTTTTAAATTGTAATAAACCAATATCTACAAACTTAGAAAAGGCATTACACCATCTTCGTTCTAATAGAAACAAATAGAGATAATCATGAGCCTCATCATATTATCTTTCTAAATATAATTACTCTTTGTTATGAAAAATATAGCCATCATACTATTGGCCCTGTCCTCTTCCTCTCAAGGTGGTGTTTTTAGATCGTTTGATTTTGTAGATTTAGATTATAACAATGTTATTTATTATATAATTTTTTTATGGTTAGTTTTATAGAAATTGATTAAAAAAATATTCCTCTCAAGGTGGTGTTGTTAGATCGTTTGTTTTTGTAGATTTAGATTATTTATATAATTTGTATATGGTTAGTTTTATTGAAATTGATTAAAAAAATTTAGTATGTAAAAACAACTCTTCTCATAGAGATGGAATAGTTTTATATTTGATGTATTGGAGTTATAATATTACTTTTTATTTCTCTTGAATTTTTTTAGTATAAAAATCTTAAATAAATATTATATTCAATATGTTTATTTAATATGACAATTTTAACTAATAAATAATTAATAATATCATAATTCAATTAAAAAATCTAAATTAATACCTACCATCCATTTATATTCAAAAAAATACATTACTGAAAAATGAGTAAAAGTCTGATGAAAGGTATAAGTCCCACTGTTTGGGCCGACGAGATGTACATTTTATCAGTTACATGGATGGTGTCAAATTCTACACCATATTCACTTCACCCCATTCACACACATGACATGGTCTTGTCGCAGGGGCTTCAATGAAGCTTTCACTTTGATGATTTTCTTCTCTGTGATCAATATATGAACCTTTACATGAACTCGTACATGAACCTCTGGATTCCTTCACACTCTGATGTCCTTTATGCGGCCTCCTGCCTTTAACGGGCTGGTGTTACTTAGACCTCGGCGAACCTTTGGTGAACTTCAAGCGAACTTACTGACTCACAGATATTGCCTCAACATATTAATTTAACACAGGCGGAAATAATAATGTACTCACAAGCGGAAATTTGCTTCATAAATGGATACTCATTTTAGTCATGAATATTTTTCTTACAAGGATCTTACAGAGATAGCTCTTTTACAGAGATAGACTATTTAGGCATTTATCAGATGTTGTTGCTTGATAAACAAGAAGCTATCTGAAGGCTTCCTGGCCCTCTACAGACTCTGTCTTAGAAATTTTTACACACCAAACACACTTGATTGACTCAAATCCTAAGAATATGGCCACTTTAGGTTCTCACAAAAGCTCTCACTCAGATGCACAGGCTTCTCAGATTCAGACTCTAAAAGATAGGAGCAAGAACTTATTCGTGATGTAAGCAGATCGAATAGATGTTCGCAGATGCAGAGCAGGAGGAAAATCTCAGACTTCTACTTCGGACTAAAAAACTCTCAAATTATTAGACTCTAAAACTCTTACTTCGAATGTCTCGAATGAGCCTAACTCCTATCCTTATATAAAAAAATGAGGGGACAAACATCCGAAAATCGGTAAAACAAATTTTTGTACTGTTTTTCCATCAATCTTAGAGATGTGGGTCAAATCCCACCAAATGTTGGAGAAGTTCTCCGAGTCTCGAGACTAAAAGGAATCTTAGTAAAAAATTATGTTGTAGATTATTTACATTGTGGATAATTTTTACCAGAAAAGCCCACGAGAAAAACTAGTCACATTCAGTCTGTGACTAGACATCATCACACAGTGGATGCTTCATGGATAAGCCCACTAGAACCATAATGATTAATATCCCAGGGGTGTGGTCCCTGGAAATATGAATCTAATATATCTAGTACCATCCCATGCCTTGGTATATATTCTTTGTAAAATCATAGGTTTCCCAAGACTATTTGATGTTTGATATTGGTTATTACCAGCCATTCATGATGTCTTGTCATGAAATAACCAAGAATATCACTGTCTGGGTGATTATTTAAATCCCCAACGGTATTACATGGAGTATGAAAACATTCTGTTAAGAACCCACAAGTATTACATTCAATTTGAAAATAATTTTCGAAATATAGGGGGTCCATAGTTGTTTTATTGAGGCCGAAATCATTCCACTAGTTTTGAAGCCATTCACTTTGCCTGTTTCTCTGTGTAGTCCATGTGCATCTGAACTTGACCTTAGTATAATGGGTTTCATTTTTCCCATCAACATTCATAATATCCCACCATAATTTTTTATAATCAGAAAAATTATATATGGTGTCTGGAAAGATAATAGATGGGTTTCCTTGTGGCCATATTTCAGGCATATCATACCAAGTTGGGAGCCTGGTACGATTTATGGTGAAATATTTATGGAAAACTCTTCTTTGATTGCTTCCTTCTGTCCAAATGACACTTATTTCATTGAAATTTTGGCTTAAAGATTCTTCATATAAATGTGCCGAAAGCATACTTCTTTCATATACCATGTCGTGTATCCATTTGTTGCCTTTAGGGTAGACTTTTCTTTCTGGCACCAGATGTTGTATATCTGTGTGAGATTGGAGGTTTTCATCTAGTACCTTTGTGTTTCTTAATTGCCATGCGGGTTTCCATTTTGTGCAGTATTCGCTCCATTTTTGTGCTTTAGAAATACTCCTTAGAGTCTTTGTATGGTGGGAAGGATCCCACTCTGTTACTATTACCATGATAGTGTCGACCGGACTTAAGTATTCTATGCTAAAAAATTCAGGTAAAATTTTTTTCTCACCCTTAATGTGTTCGACGTCAAAGTCAAAATTAGCAAATAGAGCCTGCCATCTTGCAAACTTTGCTTCTCCTATATTCTTTATATCTTTGCTAAGGACCTTTTTTTAGAGCAGAGGCATCAGTTCTTAAGAGAAAATTTTTATGGATAAGGTGGATATCAAAATTTCAATGCAATTCCATGCTGCTTTGACTATTTTTTCTATTGTGGAGTAATTTTTTTCTGAAGGGCTCCAGGTTCCTAATACAAACTGCACAATTTGCTCTTTTCCTTCTTTTCTTTGTTTTAGAATTCCTCCCCACCCAATATCACTAGCATCTGTTTCAACAATTTTAACGAATCTTCATCAATAATATAAAGAACTGGGAGAGTTTTTACCTTGCTTTTAATTATTTTGATGGCTTCTGTGTGTGCAGCTGACCATGGATATGGATTCTTTTGCAGTCTTTGGTTGAGTAATGTCCTATCTTTGGCACAATCTCTATAAAAACTGCTTACATAGTTTAAATAGCCTAAGAATATCTACAGTTGAGTTTTGTCAGTGATGATATCTGGGAATTTATCAGCAAATTCTAGAGCATGCCTTTACAGAGAAATCTATACATCCTTGATTATGTGCCCTAAAAATTTGATACTAGTCTGGAAAAGTTCAACTTTTTTCTTGTTGAGCACCAACCCATTATTCTTGATGGGTTGGATAAATTTTTGAACATGTTTGAAGTGTTCATGGACATTTTTAGAGAATATGAGCACATCATCAATATATACTAGTATCCAATCAAAATATGGTTTGAAAATTGTGTCCATAACCTTTTGAAATTTGGAGGGAGCATGTTTGAGCCCAAAAGGCATCACGTTCCATTCATAGTGTCTTGTTGGGACACTAAAAGATGTTTTGAATTTATCAGATTCTCTGATTGCAACTTGCCAAAAACCTGATTTCATATCAAAATTAGAAAATACCTTAGCCCCTGCTATCCTAGCTAAGAGGTTCCCTTTGTAGGGAATCGGGTAAGTATCATTTGATAAAACAATGTTCAGAGGTCTATAGTTTATGACCAATCTTGGAATTCCTCTTAATTGTTTTGAATGTTTATTAACATAAAAGCCATAAAAATTCCACAGACTACTAGATTCTCTAATCAGTCCTCTATTTACTAAGATTTCTATTTCATTCTGGCATAAATCCCTGTATTCTTTTCTCATAGGGATTGCTCTACTTTTGCAAGGTTTTCCTTCATAGACATCTTTGTATGGAAATTCTACACAATGTTGTTTCCTATGCCAAAAGGCATTTGGTTCTTCAGCACAACATTCTTTCTCAATTTGTGATCTCAAATTGGAGATCCATTGTTTGATGATAGGAGTCTGCAGATAATCTCCTATTTTTATGGTTTTTTTTAGGTCCTTGAGTTCAACCAATTTATTGATGGCTTTTTCAATCTGTTTCATAGCTTGCACCATGGTCAATACTCTGGGAGTAGAGACGAAGGGTAGCTTGATTGTTTGTAGCTTACCATCTGAGTTTGGCATAGATATAAAATAGCTAGCCTTGTTACCCTTTAATTTGGCCGAATCGTGTGGCTCTACAGCTGCTAAAAATACATTCCCTAAAATGCAGTCAATAGGGATATTAACAAAAACAAATTTTAACTTGATACAATGTTATTTGAAACATATGGAAGCCTGGGGGACTTCACATAATAAGTTTTTTCTTCCTAACCCAACCACTTGTCTGAAAGATTTTACCCAATATTTTGCTAATATTAGTTTTGAATTTAGAACATTGACATCAACACCCGTGTCAATAAGTGTCTTCAGAGAAAACATTTCTCCTTCTATGAAAATATCCAACATGACATGATGTTGTTGGTATTGTATGGTCATGACTCAAATATCTCTAAAACCCATAGAGTCATCACGTTCTCCTTCAAAAATTTCTCCATTTGGGTTTGAAAGATATTCTTCTTCATCAAGTGTCTTTCCTTTTTCTAATTCAGAAGCCTTCATTTTTAGAGAAGAGATTTCCTTTTTAAGACTGTGAATCTCTTGACTAACCTCTCCCAATGTTAAGGACCTGGCTTTTGATTGCCGTTGGCTTCGCTGGAAGGCTCTTGTATTTTTCTCAAATGAGGCATCAATGAACAATGCTTTGGCTTCTATTTTTGGAACAGTTCTGCTATTGCTTCCCTGGTCTTTGTGCATAGTATTTAGAAAAGTTTTCAGCAATTTTTCTTTCATTTCTCCTTCTCCCAATGCTCTGATTTGGGCAAGTAATTTTTTCTCTGAGTCATCTATGGTTTGTGCCATAAGAACCTTCTCTTTTATTTTAGAATTTAAATATTCTTCTTCAGAAGAACTTTCATATTTAGTACTTGATCCACAATAGCAGTCTTCTGAATCAGTACATCTACATCCATTCATGTGCATGTTTAATTCTTCTTCAGAAGATTCTAAAGAAGAGCTTTCAAAATATGATGAGGTAGAACAAAGTTGTTGTTGTTGGACTTATTCTCTGATTGTAAATTTGGGGCAATTCTTAGTTTTATGGTTTTTGGAACCACATTTATAGCATATGATTGAACCCTCTATTTTTACTGTTCTTTTCTTCTTTCCTCTGTTTTTCTTAGATTCTTTTACAAGGAGACAATGATTTGATGTATGTTCTGGTTGGCCACATAGTCAACATGTTAGTTTGTTCCACTGGTCTCTTTTCTAGGTTGGTAAATGAATATCTTTGGGTTCATAATAGTGTGTCTTTGGGACATACTTATAATACCCTTTCTTAGTAACTTTTCTTCTCTTTTGTGAATTTTCCCTGTACCCTTGCTTTTTTCTCTTCTTGGCCTTTTTCTTGGCTTTTCTTCTTCTCACTATGGGGTCATCTATAGGTAGACCATATTTACTACAGATGGATTTGCTATCTGGTAGTTGTTAGACTTGATCTCGTCAGTCCTCCGTCAGAGTCAAATTCACCAAATTTCATTTCTCTTATTGCATTTCATGTTTTAGGTGTCAACTGAGTTTGAATGACCTTTGTTTGGCTCGGGGTTTGAAATTCACTAATGTGTATCATCATATGATTCCATTAGACCATCATCGATATCCACCAAAGAAAATGAGGACCACTTCCGCTGGATTCTCTCTGGTTTATGCAGAAGGATGATTGAAGTCTTTGCGTTTTCTATGGGTAAAAAATGGTCGATGACTCTGATAGGGACCACCACAACAATAATGATTATGAGCATGCAGATATTATTTCACCCATGTTGAATTGGGTGTAAATGAGGTTGAATGCTGAGCAGTACTTTAAAACCTCTAATCATCATTGTTAATCCCATTAGCTAATTCCAAAAGTGTCGATCGAGCCGAATATTCGTCCCGGGCATGCATTGGGTTGATGAAAGGGACTAGCCACATAGTTTATCGACATTTTTCTATCAAAGCGCTAATCAATATGTGTGCAACGAGATGAATGCCAAGTGTCTGGGATCGTTCATTGACCATACAAGTCTTCCCTTTATTCAAGGCGGAATTCTGTTTCACTTCGTAAAAGTGCAATGACTCAAAATACGAAGATGGAGGGTGGCAAAGGATCCTTTCCAAATACACCAGAATTCCAAACCCCAAGTTTAGATGCTGACATGGGCAATCTGACGTGCTGCACTAAATATTCAGATAATTTTGAGATAAAAGCTGGAATACTGGGAGATCATAAAAACTCAGTTACCAAATTTTCTGAAACGGAAATTGCTCGTAATAATCTACTTTACTGGCTTCCGAAGCACAAGAACGAGGGCTCTTCCGTATCTGCTTTAGATGTTTATGAGACCAGAGGTTTAGGTGAAAGAATGAGCGACCTGCACAAGCAATGGTACCAGAAATATCACAATATTCATCCACGAGATTCTAGACAAACACATCAATCAGAATTGAGAATGCAGCGTCAGAATTTGTCCACATCGAGCACAGTTTCAGTCGTGTGGCAAGAAACTTGGTTTAAGCAACAGTCCCCGGAAAATAATTGTATAACTTCTAATTCTCCCATCTGGATTTTCTCTATTCAAAACCAAGCAAGGCCCAGGTCGACTCAAGGCCCCAGTTGGACACTAATGGGATCTGTACATTCTATTGAAAATTCTACTAGGAATTTCATTTTTGAAAACAATGTTTCTGAAAGAAAATTGGAGGTGGACACTACCCTTTCTCTTGGCAGAACAGTATCATCCAGTGACAATGAAAATACAATATCAGACAAGCTAAGTTCTGCTGAGGATATAATTATACGACGCATAGGCGCGACGCGGCGCGTTGGGAAGTAAAACTTAGTGTTATTTCTTTCTGGTGCAGCACACCAGTTGCACGTGGCACGTTGGGCTGGAGCACGACACACAGAGCCCTCAGCTCTGTCAACAAGTGGAAGCTTTTAGTTATGTTCTCCGGATAGGCCAAATTGACTTGTCCCAGTTTGGGATTGATCCTAGCAAGTATAATTTCACTGTGGCATCTTTTCTGGAGGCCTTAGATGATGCGGTTGTAAAGACCCATAAACAGGCAACGACTCGTTATTAAAACTTTTAATATTTTGAGCATCTGCATTTTGAAGAATGGCTTCAGGGGAAGCCCCCGAGAAGGTATTGGAGTGGGTGCACAAAGATAATTATAGGTTTCTTCATGCCGTTTATCGAGTTGGAAACCTGGAGAGAACCATCAAAATTCTACACTGAATGCTTATGAAGATGTTAAGACAGAGGGACATTCCCGAGGAGAAATACTCAAATGCTTTCCTTGGATATGAACCAGAAGACTTTCATTTTGTTTTGAAGTTGACATATGATTATGGAGTTGAGAGTTATGATATTGGCACAGGGTTTGGACACTTTGCAATTGCAACTGAAGATATTTTCAAGTTGGTCGAGGACATTCGAGCAAAGGGAGGTATTGTCACAAAAGAACCAGGTCCTGTTAAAGGGGGGAGCACAATGATAGCTTTTGTGAAGGATCCAGATGGCTACCTGTTTGAGTTTATTCAAAGAGGTCCAACACCAGAGCCAATATGTCAAATCATGCTTCGTGTTGGTGATCTTAATCGATCCATCAATTTTTATGAAAAGGCATGTGGGATGAAACTCCTTAGAAAATCAGATAACCCTTCTTATGAGTATACAATAGCAATGCTGGGATATGCCAATGAGGTAGAGAAAACAGTTCTTGAGCTAACATACAATTATGGTGCAAAGGAATACACCAGGGGCAATGCATATGCACAGGTTTCCATTAGCGCAGATGATGTATACAAGAGTGCAGAGGCTATTCGGGTAGTTACACAAGAAAATGGAGGGAAAATAACCCAGGAACCAGGGCCAATACTAGGGATCAACACTAAGATAACTTCTTTTCTTGATCCTGATGGCTGAAAAGTGGTCTTTGTTGATAACAATGACTTCTTGAAAGAGCTAAGGCGACAAACATTTGAAAAATGGATTCAAATCATTTGTTCTATAGTGCAACAATTGTTTGAATTTGGCTTTTCAGCATTGCTTTTGTCTCCAGTTTTCTGTTCAGTTATTGCTTTCATTCGTTCACTTCAAGCAGAAGGAGTGTCAGTTTTTATCATGGGCTGGGATTGGCAGAATTCCATTTCCCTTTATTAAAAGGAAAAATTCAAATTCTTTTATTTTTTTTAGCTTTTATTCAAATGGCAAATGTAACGTGGTAGTCAAAGTCAAAAGCCCAAAACTGGAGAGAAGATATCCACAACAGTAGGGTGATAAGATTGAAGGCCTATTTTCATCTTTAGTTACGATTTAATGGGATTTACACCTACAGATGCCACCTCTTCATCGTTCATCCACATATTTCATGTTGAACGTTGCTCCCTTCAGAATCAATGATTGGCTCTTTTCTTTTGTTTGTTAATATTGATAAAACTGCGCCCTATTTTTTCATCAGTTAGTTATCACACCTCTGAGTTTATTTATTGTATTGTAAAACATTTGTGAGAGGAGAGTTCTGAAAAGTGTGGGAGTAAAAAACCCAGCGCTATCACTGTACAGTTTTGACAGAGAAATAATTAAATGGTGCAGCTCTGATTTGTAAGATTCTTGCGGTATGATGTTTGGTATATGTTTCTTCTCTGTTTCATATGTTTTTGTTATGTTCACAGTTCATTCATAATCGTTTTCAGCTGAATGATTTTACAGTAAGAAAGGTAGAATTCATTTCTTTCTCTGCCTTGAGGAAGTGTTCAGACTTTGTGTGTCTTATTCTGCCTGGAAGGGATTCATTGGTTAATGCCCCTTTCAGTCTTCTTAAACAGTCTTTTCACCCCATTTAAATTAAATTTTATTGCTAAAACCTCATGCCTATCTCGCCTTATGAAATACTTTGTGCCTTTGATTTAATTTCTCTGCTCTTGCTGTCTTTGCCCCATACAGCCCAGAAAACCCAATCATTTATAAAAATACCTCATTCATATTTATTTACTAGCCTAAAATCAGTTCCCATTTTAAGTCATCTCGCACCCTATTGCTCATTTTATCGAGATTGACTGGAGAGAGCCCTCTCCTGTCCTCGTAGGGCTAGCTATGAGGCTGAGCTTGGTTTGATGTTGCCTTGAACCTCGCCTTCTTTCAGCCTAAGGCAGATTCGAGCTCTAACAGTAGTCTTGATAGTTTTTTTAATGATTTGTTTACTTTCATGCTAGTGCATAGGCCTACTAGAACTCTGGTTATGATACTATATATTTCGTTGGTTATGATACTATATATTTCTCCCCAGGTGAAATATTCAAATGGCATCTGAAAAACATCTTGTTGTCTTAGATAGTCAACAAAATTTGAGGGAAGTGATGCCAAATAGACTTGTTTCCATAAGATGTTCTTGTTAAACACACGCATGGGTAAACACATACATAGGAAAGATAGTCGTGAGTTATTTTAATATTAACCATATATGTGTTTTTATAGTACATTAGGTGTGACTCTTGGATTCTGCATTCCAAGGTCAATTGGACTCCTTTTGTGACTGTTCAGCTTCCACACCTACCCATAGAGGATTAGGTGTCCAAAATTCCCCCCCTTAATCTGAAGGGGTATGTGTGAGTCCAAGAAGAGAGTTGTAAAACAAATATGCAAAGTATGCATGGTGGCACTTAGGCTGAATCAGCTCTCTGAAATGTTGGCATAAAGAGGTGGTTTAAGGATGACCACCAACAATGGAACGCTTAGTGCAGTTCCTGAAACTCTTCCAAATCTAGCAAGAAGCCGAGGGCTTCTGCAAGAGGAAGTGCCCCTCATATTTGAAGAGGGAGACCTTCAACCTAGAAGAATGGAGGTCTAAAACCTGTGATGGTTTAAGTATGACCACCTGTTTCGAGAAATAACTCCCTAGAGGTTTGTTGGGTTGAAACCTCCACAGATCAGGGCATGCAATTCAAGAAGGACTCACACAACCATATCCATTCATGAAAAACTAGATAGAGTAGATCAAGGAACTTACCTGTAGGTCCTATGTTTGTAGTAGATCCCACGGGGTCCAAACCCCCAGCAACCTTTCTTCCTCCTTAACCTGAAAACCAAGAAGAAACAAGCACAAAGAACTGGTTGTACAATATATATCTACCCTAAACGTTAGTGAAATCCATGTGAAACATTAAATAAACCATAATAAATGCTTAAATAATAATATTCTCACATATGCAAGCAAATTCTAACACGTGTATTTCAGGAACAAGATGTTTCTTCTGTATTATGAATAGCATGTACAGTAATCAAAAGTGGAGAGATCACCTGAATCCTTCCACGATCTTCGAACAGACCGTCGTCCGGATCTGTCCCACCCTTGCCTCGCTAAGATTCCTTCAGAACTTGTGCACACGAGATGACATATAGAGTGATGAACATCTCTAGGAAACAAATGTTTCCTGTAATGAACTTGGGAAGTGCAGGAGGCACGGGAAATCATACTTGGATTAGGGATTCCAACAGAGTATAATATCAATAATTTCTCTCTCTCCCTTAGGCCATGCACATGAGGGGCTTTTATACTCCCTCAAAGTAGTTTCAATCCATTTTGAAATAGCTATTACGTGTCATGGTTAAATGAGTAAATCTATCAACCCACCAAAATAGGAATTTATAAATTTTTTAATAATTTAAAGGCATACGTGGAAAATTTATGACTTCGCATATGCTATGAAAAGTCTGGGTATAACTGCGTATGCTGTTTTTTAATCATGGCGAATTTATAACTTTTTGATGGGAATGGTGCCTGGTACACAAAAACAAATCATGAATCACATGAGAAGAAAAGGATGCTATAATGACATTTTCTAATATATGAGGTCAGAAGGCGTACATGATGGCCGAAATGTATTATGCACATAGAAAGAACTTCGCAAGGACAAGAGAGGACTTCACCAGATTTCAGCCTGCCAAAAACCAATGAAAGAAAATAGAGAGTCAACTCATATC